>QJPP01003955.1:0-26805 GCA_003996215.1 Jaltomata sinuosa | reverse complement strand
ATTGTTACAAATGCCATGGTGAACACGTCCCTAGTTCACTCTCTCCTATTGATTATTACTCTTACATTATTACTTGTTTTGTTTACGATTTGTTCACACAAACCCCCCCTTATTTACCGGAAACTATTGACCATCAGTCACGTACTTCACTAAAGGCTTAATCGTCACCATATTCTCTGTGGGATTCGACCCCAACCTTGTTGGGTTCTTTACTTGACTACGACCGCTTACGCTTCGTTAATTTGAGGTGTAGTTTGGGCGTTATCAGAGTGCACCAGACGTCGTTACTGGTATGTTGAAAGTTTTCTCTCTGGATGTGTATGCCCTATTAGACCCCGGTGCCTCCCTATCTTTTGTGACCTCTTATGTAGCATGCAAATTTGAGATGTATCCAGATCAGCTTTTAGAACCATTTTGTGTTTCTACTCCTGTTGGTGAGTCAGTCCTAGCCAAAAGAATCTACCAAAATTGCTCTATATCAGTCCTTCATAGAGTCACTTCAGCGTATCTAGTAGAGTTGGAGATGACTGATTTTGATGTTATTCTTGGTATGGATTGGTTGTATGCTTGTTATGCCTCGGTTGATTGTCGTACTTAAGTTGTCAGTTTCAAGTTTCCAAATGAACCTATCTTAGAGTGGAAAGGTAGTCCTCCATCCTCGAAAGGTCATTTCATATCTTATCTTAAGGCTAGGAAGATAATTTCTAAGGGTTATGTTTATCATATAGTTCCGGTTATGGTCACGGAGTCCGAAGCCCCATCCCTTCAGTTTGTTCCTGTGGTGAATGAGTTGCCAGAAGTGTTTCCCAAAGATTTTCCTGGCAAGGCAACAGACAATCCAAGTACGCTCTAACATGATGCAATGCGATGAGGGATGATGATGTGATGCATAAATGAATAAAAGTAAAACCCGTAATGTCGCATTGGGCTCTCGAAATTTAACCTCTGACTCATCAACATGTGCATAAAAGTAAAACCCAGAATAACACATCAGGGAGCCTGAAATCGATCATCGGACTCATCAACAGAAAGTAAATGGAGAACAGGTCCGGAAACATCCCTTAGACCGGCAGAAAAAGAAAAGTATTTTTCCTTTCCTTTCCAAAATCAATAGAAAAACCAAAATAATTTCCTTTAAGGTCCAAAAATCATAGTAACTATAGTAAATCTATTTGGAACCAAAACCTCGAAAATCATTCCATTCTATATCGATGACATGAGAACGCAGAATAAGCATGTAAATTTCCACGTTCAGAGAATATAGCACACAACAGGGCAAACAGGGCAAAAATACCCTCCAATCAAGAAAACTGACATGAAAACTTCGCCCAAATCCAAGTTATGGCCTCGGGCCCACAGTTACGCACGACGGTAAAATAAAATGGGAAGAATGGAAAAAAACTACGAAAACAACTAAAAGCAACCACTCTGCCTCTAAAACCTCCTAAAAGCATACTAAGGATTCTATGATAGGCACAACAATTCTACGAGTTCCAGGACTAAGGATAACATGAATAATTCTAATATATGATCCGAAAAGGCCAAAATAATAGTAACATGATTTAAGTCTAATTCTACCTAGAGTTCAACCTAACGTTCGAGTAACATATACAATATAAAATCAAACTAAACTCAGTCTAGAAAAGTAAATCGTAACCTACCTCGGGGCTGAACCTCAAACACGAACTGTCACTCATGTGCCTTCCCCTTCCGAACAGCCTCAGAAAGCTGCAACACTATCAAGAACATAATCCAGGTATTAACACGAGAAAAATGACACCCATATTGCTATACGAAAATTTGGCCTGCAAAGCAGGTCAAAAAATGACCCTCGAGGCCCACGCGATGAAATAAAAAATAAAAATCACCATAATGTCAACAATGGGTTAAAGAACCCATCAACAAATTTTGAGCACGAACGGGACTCGTTTCGGGGCTTAAAACAGCCCCGAAGTCCTCTTGATCAAGAAGTAAATTTAAATGAGGAATTAAGGAATTTAGAAGCGGAAACTTACCAATTTGAATTCATGAATTGACAACGGACCGGAACCACAATCACCACCAAGCTTGGGAAATTCAGAGTTGAAGAATGGATGTTTGGAGTTCTATTTTAATGGAGAAAACCGACTTGGAATGGAGTGTGAATGCAATGAAAATGAAGGAGTTGCGAACTTATAAGCTGCCAATGCCCAGGCGTAGGGGCGCCCATGCACGCGCAGGCGCGGGCATGCCACATCTCCCAGACACCGCAGGAGAGGCCCAGCCAAAGCGCCCAAAGCGCCACGGCCCGTTGCCCTGCCAGCTTAGGCAGGCAAGCATGCGCGCACATGGCAGCACAAATGTGGCCAAGCCACCGCCTTGGCGCCATACCAGCAACAAATGCTGCAAGTGCCAAGCTTTTAGCCTACTTTTAAATGGATGGACCCCCAAAAATGCATTTGGGGTCCTGCGAACAAAAATAAGCTGAGCTATTCAACTAAAAATGACATTCAGAACTCAATAGAATTGACAAAAATTCAAACGAAGGTCGATATAACAAAAAGTGGGCCCCACGCCTAAAACTAACTATTGGCCAACCTTTACCAAAACAAAACCCAAAGGCCAAAAATAAGTCTAGAAGCCTTGGGACCCGAACCAAAGCTCCCTTTATCCCAAAGTCAACATTTCGAAGCTAATAGTGCTGACAGAATTTTCATCTGAGGTTGTCTTCTTCGAATATTGACTAAAGTCAAGCCCACCAGGCAAACTAGCCTAAAAACACAAAAAACAAGATAAAACCAAACTGGAAGCACTTAGACCAAGACCAAGGGTCCCGCTAGACCAAAATCCCTGTTCCAAAGCCAATGAAACTGTCAGAATTCGATTCTGAGTGCATTTACCAAGAAAGTTGACCAAAGTCAAGGATTTTATAAGTTCAAGTTCTAAAATAGGGAAATAGCCATAACGACCTAACAAACAGCTCGAGCACTGAGCCCTTTAGTCCCGGCAAGTCATAAATGACCTGTAGCCTTTGCGGGAAAGCTCGAAATATAGAAAAAAAATAAAAAATGGGAAAATGACCTGGAGGGTCATTACAACATCCACCACTAAAAGGACTTTTATCCTCGAAAGTTAGAGAAAATATAGTACCTGAAGACTCGAAAAGGAAAGGATAGAGGATCCACATATCGGTCTCAATCTCCTAAGTAGCCTCTTTAACAGGATGATGCCCCCACTGAACCTTAACTTATGGAATCTCCTTGGACCTCAACTTCCTAACATGCCTGTAGAAATTAGCAACAAGCTCCTCCTCAAAGGATAAAGACCCATCCAACTGAACTAACTCTAACTGAAGCACGTGAGACTCATCTAGAATATACCAACACAGCATAGAGACATGAAAAAGTAGGTTAACACTGGAAAGAGAAGGAGGCAAGGCCAACTCATACGCAACCTCCCCAATGCGATGAAGGATCTCAAATGGCCCAATAAACCTAGGACTGAGCTTTCCCTTCCTCCCAAACCTCATCACACCATTCATGGGCGATACCCAGGGAACACACTATCACCAACCATGAACTCTAGATCACAAACTCTCTAGTCAGCATAACTCTTCTGCCTACTCTAAGCAGTAAAAAGTATCTCCTGAATAACCCAAACTCTATCAATAGAATTACAAAGCGAGTAGGTACCCCACACCCTAACATCTAAAGCATCAAACCAACCAACCAGAAATTTGCACCGCCTACCATACAAATCTTTGAACGAAGCCATCTGAATGCTGGAATGGTAACTTTTATTATATGCAAACTTTTCCAAGGCTAAACATTGGTCCCACTAACCCCTGAAATCAATAACACAGGCTCACAACATATCCTCTAGAACCTAAATAGTATGCTCTAACTTACCATCTATATGCAGATGAAAAGTGGTGCTAAGCTCAACTCTATTACCCAACTCTCTTTGAATAGACCTACAGAAATGCAAAGAGAACTGAGTACCACGTTCAGAAATGATAGAAACTGGCACAACATGCAAACAGACAATCTCTCAAACGTAGATCTGAGTCAATATCTCAGAACAGTAGGAAGTCTAAACCAGCAGAAAGTGAGCATACTTTGTCAACCAATGTACAATGACCCAAATAGCATCAAATCTCCTTAAGGTACATGGCAATCGAACTACGAAATCCATAGCTATTCGCTCCCATATCCACTCCAAAATAGGTAGCCTATGATACAAACCACCTGGCCTCTGGTACTAAAACTTCACCTGCTGACATTTCAAGCACCTAGGCACAAAAGCCGAAATATCCCTCTTCATGTCACACCACTAGTAGTGCTGCCTCAAGTCACGATACATCTTAGCTGCCCTAGGATGAATGGAATATCTAAAATAATGAGCCTCCTCCAAGATAAATCTAACCATGTTACTAACTCTAGGAACACATATATGACCCTCGATCCTCCGAATACCATTTAAATCTAAGGTCACCTTCCTAGCCTCACCGCCTAACACCTTGTCATGAATGATCCTCAACCTCGCATCATCAAACTGTTGTGCCTGAATCTGCTCCAACAAGGAAGATCTAGCCTCAACACAAGAAAGAATACGGTCTGGCTCAGAAATGTCCAGTCTAACCAACTTGTTAGCCAAGGACTGGATGTCCCAACCTAAAGGTTTATCCTCTATCGCTAAGAAAACCAAGCTACCCATGTTCACTGCCTTTCGGCTCAAGGCATCCTCTACCATATTTGCCTTGACCGAATGATATAGAATAGAGATGTCATAGTCCTTCAGTAACTATAACCACCTACGCTGCCTCAAGTTACTACGATGGTTAGTGAAGATCTCACAATGCACGCCATAAAGATAATGCCTCATAATCTTCAACGCAAAGACTACCGAATTCAACTCCAAATCATGTATGGGGTAGTTCCTCTCGTGAACCTTCAATTGTCTGGAAGCATAAGCAATAATTCGGCCCTTCTGCATCAATAGACAACCCAAACCAATACATGAAGCATCACAATATACAGTAAATCACTGACCCTCGACCGAAAGAGTAAGAATTAGAGCTGAAGTTGGTAAGTCCTTGAGCTTCAAAAAGCTTGCCTCACACTCATTTGACCACCAGATACGAACATTCTTGTGAGTCAATCTAGTCAATGAAGCCGCTATAGAAGAAATCGCTCCACAAACCATCTGTAATAACCAGCCAACCTAATGAAACTACGAACTTCGATAGGAGAAGTAGGCCTAGCCCAATCACGTACTGTTGCAATCTTCACCGGATCCACCATTAGCTCATCCTTGGACACCACGTGCCCTAGGAATGCCACAGACTCAAGCCAAAACTCACACTTAGTGAACTTTGTATATTATTGATGGTCTCGCAAGGTCTAAAGTACAACACTCAAATGCTTCTCATGCTTCTCTCTAATCCTCGAATATATCAGAATGTCATTGATAAACACAATCACAAATGAGTCTAAGTAGGCACTGATCACATGGTTCATCAACTCCATAAATATTGTTGGGGCATTAGTCAACCAAAAAGAGAAGACTAGGAACTCATAATGGCCCTATCGAGTCCTAAATATAGTCTTTGGGATGTCCACAACCCTAATCCTCAAATGATGATAACCGAACCTCAAGTCAATCTTCGAGAACACCACTGCCCCTGTAGCTAGTCAAACAAATCATTAATACATAGCATTGGATATATGTTCTTCATTGTCACCTTATTCAATTGTGTATAGTCAATATACATACGCATGGACCCGTCGTTCTACTTCACAAAGCACCCCATTGAGACACACTAGACCTGATGAACCCTCTACTCAATTGTTCTTGGAGCTGATCCTTAAGCTCCCTCAACTCAGATGGTGCCATTCAATATGGCAGAATAGAAATGGGCTGAGTGTTCGGCTCAATATTAATACCAAAGTCAATTTCATGATCAGGAGGGAGACCCATAAGATCAGAAGGAAACACATTTGAATACTCACAAACCACAGGATTTGACTCTAGAGAAGGTGTGGTGGCACTAGTATCATAGACGTAGGCAAGATTGGCTAAGCACCCCTTCCCAACCAATCGTTGGGAGCTTAGGAAATATATAACTCCCGTTTTAATATGGCTATCGGCACACTTTCATATGATAGGAGGGATACCAGGCATCTGTAGAGTAACAGTTTTAGCGAAGCAATCCAAGACCGCATGATAAGGAGACAACCAATACATACCTAAGATCATGTTGAAATCAACCATATCACAAGTACAACCAAGTCTACCCACGTGTCGTACCCCAGGATAGTAACCACACAAGCCCCATACACATGATCCACTACAAAAGAATCTCCTACTAGGGTAGATACACACAAGGGCGCTAGAAATGACTTACAAGCATATTCTAAATGAGTAACATAATAAGCAGATACATAGGAGAATGTAGACCTCAGATCAAACAAAGTAGAAGCAGACTGATTACAAATCGAGAACGTACCTGTGATGACAATGTCTGAAGCCTCAGCCTCTGTCTGGTATAAAACTATATACATGTGGCCTTGACCACCACGACCACCTGATCTACCAGACTGAGGACCAACTCTAGTACCCTGGGGACAACCCTTACTACCCTGTGCACCGCCTCTAGCTGGTGGTGCTGGAGCCTTGGGGGCCTGAACTATCTGATCTTGTCATCTTTGGTGCAATACCGATGGGAACTCTCTAGAAAAGTGGCCTATCTCACCACACTCATAACAACCCTAGCCGAATATGCCTCGCTATGAAGACCCGACTGAATCAGAATGACTACTATGACCTGTGGACCCTGAATGAGCACCTCGTGGAGCAAGAAATAAGCTGTCTATTTTGACACTCAATAGTCAGTAATGCCGCCTGAGCAGGCTGGCTTGGCTGGAAATGCTGCTAATGCTAACTCCTACCAAAGTGGCCTCTACAACGGGCCTGTGAACCGCTGAAGCTTCCCTGATAGCGAGGCCTCTTATCGCTACCCCTTTGGGCCTCACAAAGTATGCCCTTAATAGTGTGAGCATGGTCTACTACCTCCATAAAGGACTATCTTGAATCTATAATACCCTCTGTATCCAAGCGAAGGTGTAAAGTCAATCCTCCGACAAAGCGACACACCCTCTCATGCTCGGTGGGCAGAATCATAGTGGCGTTCCTAGCCAACTGGTAGAAGCGAACCTCATACTCAGAAATAGACATGGAGCCCTACCTAATCAAGCAAACTGATCCATCAAACACTCCCTCATGCTACGTGGTACATACTTCTCCTGAAAAGCTGTAGAGAGTTGGGCCCAAGTGAGTGAAGGTGACCTGACTGGTCTGCAAGCTACATATGACCTCCACCATACTTTCACTGGACTATCTAGCTGAAATGCGGTGTAATCTACTCTGTGTGACTTGACTAACCCTAAATTATGCAATCTCTCCTTGCAGTTCATCAGAAACTCATGTGCATCCTCCCTAGAAGCACCTTAAAACCTTTGAGGACCCAATCTCAGAAACCTTCCATGCATCTTCTGCTCCTCAAAAGACATTAAGGGCTCGACTGGGATAGGTGGAACAATTTTACGGATCGGTAGTACATCAAATCTAGGAGCTGAAGTAGCAAGCTGGGCTCCTGAACCCTGAGCCGTTGCCCGAGCTGAAGTCCTAGCCTCATCTCTAACCTGAGAACCAATCGGAGTACCTAGTGAAGCTGTTGGTGGAGTCTTACCCTCAAGGAACCCAAGTAACCAAACCAAAGTGTCTTGTAGCACTAGAGTAGCCACGAAACCAACTGGATGCTGGGTTGTCCCCACTCTCTACGGCTCCAACTATGCCTTCTCAACCACTATATCGGTCTCTGGTAATGGTACCCTAGCCTGGGCCTAAGATGGCATCACAGCCTGACCCCTACCTCAACCTTTGGGTTGACCTCTACCCAGTCCCCTAGCTGGGGCTCTAACTGCATGTGTAGGGGCCTTGTCCTCTCCCGCTGCTGATCTTTTCTGAACCATCCGAGAAAGAGTGAAACAAAGATATTTAGAAGTTGCTCAAGTCAAGGAAGCACGATAAGGAATCAAACAAGATGGAATATTTCCTAGGAATGTCCTATAGCCTCTCGCATATTTGATACGGACGTCATCCCACTAATCCACGAGACTCTACAAGACACTTTACTCTTGTACTGGTGAGACTGGTGAACCTAGAGCACTGATACCCCACTGTCACGACCCTAAAATGGGTCGTGATGGCACCTACAACCCTTAGTAGGCAATCCAAATAGAACAATATGGAAGATAATAAAAACAGCTCAATTAGAGAAAGCAAAAGAGATAAATAAATAAGAAATAGGGTCAATAGCATAGATACATACCAACTGTACTAAATATACAAAATATGGCGCTAAAGTGACCAAAAAGACAAAACATACATGAGAACCAACCTGGACCTGGTGTCACCGGTACAAGAGCATCCAGAGTACAGAGTAGCTATACAACAGACTCTGTCTATCCAAAATACAAAATATAGACAGAAATGATAATGGGAAAGCATATAAAGTCTCCAAGATGCCTGGAGCTCACCGTGATCCAAGCTGCAACAGGCCTCGAACGATGGGAGGATCAATGAGGGTGGCTCGTACTAGGTGTTGCATTAGAAAAAAAGATGCATAGTGTATTATAAGTACCAAGACAATGAGTACCCAGTAGGCATCATAGGCTGACCGAGCGCAGAAAGATTATATATAATATAAATTACAGGAAAGTAAGCTAATCTACAGGGATCCACCTAAATCTAGTTATAAAACTAGAAATTAACACTAACAGGCTAACGGAGGAGAAAGCAACAACCAAAGTAAAACCAAGGCAACAGAAAATCCCAGTATGCTCCAACATGATGCAATGTGATAAGGGATGATGATGTGATGCATAAATGTAAAGAGTAAAACTTATAATGTTGCATTGGGTGCTCGGAATTTAACCTCGAACTCATCAACATGTGTATAAAAGTAAAACTCAGAATAAAACATCAGGGCACCCGAAATCATTCATCGGACTCATCAACAGAAAGTAAACAGAGAAAAGGTCTGAAAACATACCTTGGACCGGCATAAAAAAATAGTATTTTCCTTTCTTTTCCAGAATCAACAGTAAAACCAAAATAATTTCCTTTAAGGTTGGAAAGTCATAGTAAGTATAGTAAATCTCAAGTTTGGAACCAAAACCTCGAAAATCATTCATTTCTATACCGATGGCATGAGAATGCACAATGATCATGTAAATTTCCACGTTCAGAGAGTATAGCACATAACAGGGCAAAACAGGGCAAAAATACCCTCCAATCAAGAGAACTAACCTGGAGCCAAGATCCAAGCTATAGCCTCGGGCCCACAGTTACACACGACTGTAAAATAAAATGGGAAGAAAGGAAAAAAACTACGAAAACAACTAAAAGCAACCACTCTACCTCTAAAACCTCCTAAAAGCATACTAATGATTCAACAATAGGCACAACAATACTATGGGCTCCTAGACTAAGGATAACATGAATAATTGTAATCAATGATCCAAAAAGGATAAAATAATACAAGTAACATGATTTTAGCCTAAATCTACCTGGATTTCAACCTAACGTTCCAAAAATATATATAATTTAAAATCTAACTAAACTCAGTCTAGGAAAGTAAACCGTAACCTACCTCAGGGCCGAACCGCAAACACGAATCGTCACTCGTGTGTCTTCACCTTCCAAAAAGCCTCAGAAAGCTGCCACGCTATCAAGAACATAATCCTGGTGTCAAGACGAGAAGAATGATACCCATATTACTATACGTAAAATTGGGTCGGAAAATGACCCTAAGGGCTCGCGTGACAAAACAGAAAATAAAAATCAGCATAATATTCGCAATAGGTTAAAGAACACATCCCTAAAAGTTGAGCTTGAACAAGACTCGTTTCAGGGCCAAAAACAGCCCCAAAGTCCTCTTGATCAAGAAGGAAATTTAAATGGTAAATTAAGGAATTTAGAAGCGGAAACTTACCAATTTGATTGCAAGAATTGACCACGAACCGGAACCACAATCACCACCAAGCTTGGAAAATTCAGAGTTGAAGAATGGAGGTTTGGAGTTCTATTTTAATGGAGAAAACCAAGTTGGAATGCAATGAAAATGAAGGAGTATCCAGCTTATAAGCTGCCAGCGCCCAGGCGTAGGGGAACCCATGCACGCGCGGGCGCGGGCACGCCACAGTGCCCAGGCGCCACAGGAGCGGCCCCACCACAGCGCCTAAAGTGCCACAGGCGCACACAAGCTAGCGCAGGAGCATCACCGCAAGTGCGGACAGGTGCCTGCCTTGGTTCCATACCCGCAACAGCTACTGCAAATGCCAAGCTTTTAGATTTTAGCCAACTATTAAACAGATGGACCCCTAGAAATGCATCTGGGGTCCCGCAAACAAAAATGAGCTGAGTTATTCTTCTAAAAATGACATTCTGGACTCAATGGAATAGACAAAAATCCCAACGGAGGTCGATGCAATAAAAAGTGGGTCCAACGCCCAAAACAAACTATTCGCCAACCTTAACCAAAATGAATCCCAAAGGCCAAAAACAAGTTCGGAAGCCTTGGGACCCAAAACAAAGGTCCCTTTAGCCCAAAGTCGACATTTTGGAGCTAACAATGCTGACAAAATTTCCATCTGAGGTCGTCTTCTCTGAATGTTGACCAAAGTCAACCCCACCAGCCAAACTAGACTGAAAACACAGGAAAAACACAAAACTAAATCCAAAATACTCAGACCCAGACCAAGGGTCCCGCTAGATCAAAATCCCCATTCCATAGCTAACGGAACTGTCATAATTTGATTCTAAGTGCATTTACCAAGAAAGTTGACCGAAGTCAAAGATTTTCTAAGTTCAAGTTCTAAAATAGGGATATAGCCATAACATCCCAATGAATGGTCCGGGCGCCAATCTCTCAGCCTGGACAAGTCATAAATGACCTATAGCCTCTATGAGAAGCTCAAAATACAGGTAAAGTATGAAAAATGGGAAAATGACCTGGAGGGTCATTACAACATCCACTACTAAAAGGACTGTCGTCCTTGAAAATTAGAGAAAATATAGTACTTGAA
This sequence comes from Jaltomata sinuosa, assembly GCA_003996215.1. Taxonomy (NCBI): domain Eukaryota; kingdom Viridiplantae; phylum Streptophyta; class Magnoliopsida; order Solanales; family Solanaceae; genus Jaltomata; species Jaltomata sinuosa. Next base: position 15,676 of record QJPP01003955.1, on the reverse strand, counting down.
GACTTAAAAAGGCGAGGATAGCCGGTCCGCATGTCAGTCTCAGTTTCCCTAGTAGCCTCCTAGACAGGACGATGCTACCACTGAACCTTAACTGATGGAATCTCCTTGGACCTCAACTTCCTAACCTGCCTGTCCAAAATAGTGACAGGCTCTTCCTCAATGGCTAAAGACTCATCCAACTGAACTGACTCCAACTGAAGCACGTGAGACTCATCCAGAATATACCGACACAACATAGAGACATTAAATATTGGGTGAACACTGGAAAGAGCAGGAGGTAAGGCCAACTCATAAGCAACCTCCCCAATGAGATGAAGGATTTGAAATGGCCAAATAAACCTAGGACTGAGCTTACCCTTCCTCCCAGACCTCATCACGCCCTTCATGGGCGACACTTGAAGGAACACATTATCACCAACCATGAACTCTATATCTCAAACTCTCTAGTTAGCATAACTCTTTTGAATACTCTAGGCGTGCGAAGTCTCTCTTGAATGACCTGAACTCTATCCATAGAACCACGAAGCAAGTCGGTACCCCATGGTCTAACCTCAAATGCATCAAACCACCCAGCGGAGATCTGCACTGCCTACTATACAAAGCCTTGAATGGAGGCATCTGGATGCTGCAATGGTAACTATTATTATATGTAAACTCTGTCAAATCTAAACACCGGTCCTACTGACCCCCAAAATCAATAACACAGGCTCACAAAATATCCTCTAAAACTTGAATAGTATGCTCTGACTGACCATCTGTCTGCAGATGAAAAGTGGTGCTAAGCTCAACTCTAGTACCCAACTCTCTCTGGATAGACCTCCAGAAATGCAAAGTGAACTGAGTACCACGGTCAGAAATGATAGAAACTGGCACACCATGAACATATACAATCTCACGATTGTAGATCTGAGCCAATCTCTCAGAACTGTAGGAAGTCCGAACCGGCAAAAAGTGAGCTGACTTCGTCAGCCTATCCATAATGACCCAACTAGAATCAAATATCCACAAGGTACATGGAAAACCACCTATAAAATCCATAGCTATCCGCTCCTATTTCCAATCTGGAATGGGTAGCCTCTAAGAAATACTACCAGGCCTCTGGTGCTCAAACTTCATCTATTGGCAGTTCAAGCACCTAGACACAAAAGCCGAAATATCCCTCTTCATGTCACACCACCAGTAGTGCTGCCTCAAGTCACGATACATCTTAGCTGCCCTAGGATGAATGGAATATCTAAAATAATGAGTCTCCTCCAAGATCAATCTAACCATGTTACTAACTCTAGGAACGCAGATATGACCCTCAATCCTCAGAAAACACTCTGAATCTAAGGTCACCTTCCTAGCCTTAGCGCCCAACACCTTGTCACGAATGATCCTCAACATTGCATCATCAAACTTTTGTGCCTGAATCTGCTCCAACTAAGAAGATCTAGCCTTAACACAAGAAAGAATATAGCCCAGCTCAGAAATGTGAAGTCTAACCAACCTGTTAGCCAAAGACTGGATATCCCAAGCTAATGGTCACTCCTCTATCACTAAGAAATCCAAGCTACCCATACTCACTGCCTTTCGGCTCAAGGCATCTGCTACCACATTTTCCTTTCCTAGATGATATATAAATAGAGATGTCATAGTCCTTCAGTAACTCCAACCAGCTACGCTGCCTCAAATTTATATCCTTCTGGATGAAAATGTATAGAAGACTATAATGGTCAGTGAAGATCTCACAATGCACGCCATAAAGATAATGCCTCTAAATCTTTAACGTTAGGACTACCGCAGCTAATTCCAAGTCATGTGTGGGGTAGTTCCTCTCGTGAACCTTCAATTGTCTGGAAGCATAAGCAATAACTTGGCCCTACTGCATCAATACACAACCCAAACCAATACCTGAAGCATCACAATATATGGTAAACCCCTTAAGCTCAACCGAAAGAGTAAGAATCGAAGCTGAAGTCAACAAGGCCTTGAGTTTCAGAAAGCTCGCCTCACACTCATCTAACCACTGGAAGAGAACATTCTTCTGAGTCAATATAGTCAATGAAGCCGCTATAGAAGAAAACCCCTCCATAAACCATCTATAATAACCAGCCAACCTGACAAAACTGCGAACCTCGGTAGGAGAAATAGGCCTAGCCCAATCACATACTGCTGCAATCTTTTCCAGATCCACCATAATCCCATCCTTGGACACCATGTGCCATAGGAATGCCACAGACTCAAGCCAAAACTCACACTTAGTGAACTTGGCATATAACTGATGGTCTCGCAAGGTCTGAAGTACAACTCTCAGATACTGCTCATGCTCCTCTGTACTCGTCAATATAGCAGAATGTCATCGATAAACACAATCACAAATGAGTCTAAATAGGCACTGAACACACAATTTATCAACTCAACAAATATTGTTGGGGCATTAGTCAACCCAAAACACATGACTAAGAACTCATAATGGTCATATCGAGTCCTAAATGCAGTCTTTGGGATGTCCGCAACCCTAATCCTCAACTGGTGATAACCAGACCTCAAGTCAATCTTAGAGAACACTGGTGCCCCCTATAGATGGTCAAACAAATCATCAATATGCGGCATCAGATATTTGTTCTTCATTGTCACCTTATTCAATTGTCTGTAGTCAATACACATATGCATGGACCCATCCTTCTACTTCACAAATAGAATTGGAGCACCCAACGGAGACACACTAGGCCTGATGAACCCTCTACTCAATAGTTCCTGGAGTTGATCCTTAAGCTCACTCAACTCAGTTGGTGCCATCCGATATAGCAGAATAGAAATGGGCTGAGTGTTCAGCTTAATATCAATAACAAAGTTAATGTCACAATCAGGAGGGAGACCCATAAAATTAGAAGAAAACACATCTGAATACTCGGAAACCATAGGAACTCACTCTATAGAAGGTGTGGTGGCACTAGTATCAGGAACGTAGGCAAGATAGGCTAAGCACCCCTTCCCAACCAACCGTTGGGTGCTCAGAAAAGATATAACTCACCTAGGTATGTGGCTATCAACACCCCTCCATATGATAGGAGGGATACTAGGCATCCATATAGTAATAATATTGGCAAAGCAATCCAAGACTGCATGATAAGGAGACAGCCAATCGATGCCTAAGATTAAGTCAAAATCAACTATATAAAGTATAACCAAGTCTACCCACGTGTCATACCCAGAATAGTCACCACACAAGCCCGATACACCTGATCCAATACTAAAAAATCTCCTACTACGGTAGATACATGCAATGGCGCAGGCAATGACTCACAAGCAGATTCCAGACAAGTAGCCTAATAAGCAGATATATAGGAGAATGTAGACCCCAAATTAAAAAAAGTAGAAGCAGACTGATAACAAATGGAGATCATACTTGTGAAGATAAAATCTGAAGCCTCGACCTCTGTCCAGCTCGGAACTTCATACATATGGCCCCAACCACCATGACAACCTGATCTACCAGACTGAGGACCACCTCTATTAGCCTAGGGACCACCCCTTCTACCCTGTGCATCGCCTCTGGCTGGTGGTGCTGGAGCCCTGGTGCAATATCGATAGGAACTCTCTATCAAAGTGGCTTATCTCACCATACTCATAACAACCCCGGGCGAATATGCCCCTCGGTGAAGACCTGCCTGAATTAGACATGTGGACCCCGAATGAGAACCTCATAGAGTAGGAACAATACTCTGGCTACTCTGACCCTCATCAGTCTATAATTCCATGTGAATATCCTATCTCAGCTTGAAACACTACTAATACTGAACCCTACCAAAGTGGCCTCTATCATGGGTCTGTGAACCACAGAAGCTGCCCTGATGGCGGGGCCTCAAAACACTTCCCCCTAGGGCCTCGCAATGTATGACCTCAACAGTGCAAGCATGGTATACTACCTCTAGAAAAACCTGGTCTGAAGCTACCATACCCTCTGTAGCCAAGTAAAGGTGTAAAGTTAATCCTCAGATAGAGCGATGCACCATCTCATGCTCGGTGGGCAAAATCATTGTGTCATGCCTAGCCAACATGTGAAAGCGAACCTTATACTCAGAAATAGACATAGAGCCTTGCTAAAACCCAACAAACTGATCTATCAAATGCTCCATCATGCTACACGGTACATACTTTTCCTGAAAATCTGCAGAGAATTGGGCCCAAGTGAGCGGAGGTGACTCGGCTGGTCTGCCAGCTACATATGACTTCCACCATTATTTTACTGGACTATCTAGCTGAAAAATGGTGTAATCTGCTCCATGTGACTCGACTAATCCCAAATTATGCAATCTCTCCTGGAATCTAGTCAAAAACTTATGTGCATCCTCCTTAGAAGCACCTGAAAACCTCGGAGGACCCAATCTAAGAAACCTGCCAAACACCTTCTGCTCCTCAAAAGACATGACGAGCCTGGATGGGATAGGTGGAACAACTGTAGAAATCGACAGTACCTCTAATTTGGGAGCTGCACAAGCAAGTTGTGCTGTTGAACCCTGAGCCGCTGCCCGAGCTGAAGTTTGAGCCTCATCTCTAACTTGATAACCAATCGGAGTACTTGGTAAAGCTGCTGGTAGATTCATACCCTCAAGAAACCCATGTAACTAAACCAAAGTGTCCTATAGCATTGGAGTAGCCACGAAACCTGCCTGATATTGGGCTGGACCCACACCCTCTGGCTCCAACTGTGCCTCCTCAACCACTATATCAGGCTCTGGTGACGATACCCTAACCTGGGCCCGAGCTTGCATCACAGTTCGACCCCTTGTCGACCTCTACCCTATCCCTTAGCTGGGGCTCTATCTACAGGCACAGTGGCCTATTTATCACCCACTACTGATCTCGTCCGAACCATCTGATAAAGAGTGAAACAAAGATACTTAGAAGTTGCTCAAGTCAAGGCAGCACGATAAGGAATCAAACAAGATGGAATATTTCCTAGAAATGTCCTATTGCCTCTCGCAGATTGGATATAGACATTATTGCACTGATCCACAAGACTCTACTAGACACTTTGCTCTTGTACTGGAGAGACTGGTGAACCACAAGCTCTGATACCACACTGTCATGACCCAAAAATAGGTCGTCATGGCTCCTACATACCCTTAGTAGGCAAGCTGAACCCAAAAATGCGGAAGATAATAAGATAGCTCAATTAGAGAAAGTGGAAGATATAAATAAACAAGAAATAGAGCCAATAGCATAGATACATACCAACTATAGTAAATATACAAAATATGGCCTTAGAGTGACCAAAAAGACAAAACATAAACGAGAACCAAATCGAACCTGGTGTCACCGGTACCAGAGCATCTAGAGTACAGAGTAGCTATACAACAGTCTCTATCTAATGAGGAAGGCATGTAAAGTCTCCAAGACGCCGGAAGCTAACGCAATCCAAACTGCAACATGCCACGAATGATGGAGGGATCAATGGGGTGGATCATACTAGGTGTTGCATCTGGAAAAAAAGACGCAGAGTGTAGTATGAGTACCAAGATAATGGGTAACCCGTTGTCATCATAGGCCGACCGAGCACAAAAAGATAATATATAATGTAAATTACAGGATAGTAAGCTAATCGACAAGGATCCACCTAAATCTATTTATAAAACTTGAAATCAACACTAACCGGCTAACAGAGGATAAAACAACAGCCAAAGTAAAACCAAGGCAAAAACAATCCAAGTACGCTCCAACATATTGCAATGCAATGAGGGATGATGATGTGATGCATAAATGTATAAAAGTAAAACCTAGAATGTGGCATCAGGCACCCGAAATTTAACCTCAGACTCATCAACATGTGCATAAGAGTAAAACCCGGAATAACACATCAAGGCGCCCATAATCAATCATAGGAATCATCAATAGAAAGTAAATGAAGAAATGGACCGAAAATGTCCCTCGGACCCGCATAAAAAGAATATTATTTTTCCGTTCCTTTCCAAAATCAATAGTAAAGCCAAAATAATTTCCTTTAAGGTCTGAAAATCATAGTAACTATAGTAACTATCAAGTTTGGAACCAAAACCTCGAAAATTATTCCTTTCTATACCGATGGCATGAGAATGCAGAATGAGCATGTAAATTTCACGCTCAGAGAATATAGCACACAACAGGGCAAAACAGGGCAAAAATACCCTCCAATCAAGAGAACTGACCTGGAAACTCTTCCCAAATCCAAGCTATGTCCTCGGGCCCACAATTATGCACGATGGTAAAATAAAATAATAAGAATGGAAAAAAACTACGAAAAAAACTAAAAGCAACCACTCTGCCTCTAAAACCTCCTAAAAGCATACTAAGGATTCTACGATAGGCACAACAATACTACGGGCTCCTAGACTAAGGATAACATGAATAATTCTAATCTATGATCCGAAAAGGCCAAAATAATACAAGTAACATCATTTAAGCCTAATTTTACGTAGAGTCCAGCCTAACGTTCAAAAAACATATAATATAAAATATAACCAAACTCAGTCTAGGAAAGTAAATTGTAACCTACCACGGGGCTGAACCACAAACATGAACCATCACTTATATGCCTTCCCCTTCCGCACAGTCTCAAAAAGCTGCCACGCTATCAAGAACATAATCTAGCTGTCAAGACTAGAAGAATGACACCCATATTGCTATATGGAAATTCGAGCTGAAAATTGGGTAAAAAAATGACCCTCGGGGCTCGCGTGATGAAATAGAAAATAAAAATCACCATAATGTTCACAATGGGTTAAATAATCCATTACCAAAAGTTGAGAGTGAATGGGACTCATTTCGGGGCCCAAAACAGCCCTGAAGTCCTCTTGATCAAGAAGGAAATTTAAATGGGGAATTAAGGAATTTAGAAGCGGAAACTTACCAATTTGAATGCAAGAATTGATCATGGACCAAAACCACAATCACCACCAAGATTGGGAAATTCAGAGTTGAAGAATGGAGGTTTGGAGTTCTATTTTAATGGAGAAACCCGAGTTGTAATGGAGTTGGAATGCAATTAAAATGAAGGAGTGGCCAGCTTATAAGCTGTCAGCGCGCAGGCGCAGGGGCGCCCATGCACGCGCAGGCGCGGGCACACCCCACCAACCAAGAGCCATAGGAGCAGCTTAGCCACAGTGCCCAAAGCACCACAGGTGCGGCCAGGTGCCAGCCTTGGCGCCATACCAGCAGCAGTTGCTGCTAGTGCCAAACTTTTAGCCAACTTTTAAATGGATGGACCCCTGGAAATGTATTTGGGGTCCCGCGAACAAAAACTACCTGAGCTATTCAACAAAAATGACATTTTGGACTCAACAAAATTGACCAAAATCCCGACGAAGGTCGATTTAACAAAAAGTGAGCCCCACACCCAAAACAAAACTCAAAGGCCAAAAATAAGTTCGGAAGCCTTGGGACCCAAACCAAATGTCCCTCTAGACCAAAGTCAATATTCCAGAGCTAACAACACTGATAGAATTTCCATTCGAGGTCGTCTTCCCCTAATATTGACCAGAGTCAACCCCACCACACAAACTGGCCTAAACACACAAAAAATAACACAAAACCAAACTAGAAGCACTCAGACCCAGACCAAGGATCCCGATAGACCAAAATCCCTATTCTAGAGTCAACAAAACTATCGAAATTTGATTCTAAGCGCATTTTCTAAGAAAGTTGACCGAAGTCAAGGATTTTCTAAGTTCAAGTTCTAAAATAGTGAAATGGCCATAACGGCCTAACGAATGGCTCGAGCACTGAGTCATCAGTCTTGGCAAGTTATAAATGACCTGTAGCCACTGTTAGAAAGCTCAAAATGCGCAAAAAGTATGAACAAATATGAAAATAACATGGAGGGTCATTACAATTACAAACATTACTTGTTACCTTAACCTCCTCTCCCTTTGGGGAAATAAATGGTTAAGAGTTCGAATAAACATAGTTGACCCTAGTCTTACCATATTCCCTGTGGGATCAACCCCAACCTTCATTGGATTCTATATTTGAACATCGACCGCTTTATATTTCTTTTGGAGGTGTAATTTGGTCATATCATCTGTCCAAAAATGGGACATATCGAGGCTCTAAGCAATTTTATGATAATATTTGGATACTAACAAATATATGTAGCATGTTTTAGTTTTTCAGATAATGGCATAGAAGCGATCATATTTTCCTTAGAAGTTGAAACCGGGGCAAAAATTTTTGAGGTTCCTCAAAAAATACTGAGTAACATGCACAACTTCAACAAGATATACTTTTTTATCTCCTCTCATTATTAATATTATGTATTGCTATTACCTCTTTACCCCATTAGTCAATACGTATCTATATTTATAAGGTAGATACTTTATCTAGTAATATTAGGAGCTGCATGTAACTAAGGCAAGAAATAAATGGGAACAATGTTCATTTCTATTTTTGAGATACAATCCTTCTTATCTTTCGTCCAATCCATATTCTCATATCATCATAAGTTGATCAAAATCATATTCACATTTTTTCTAACTCATACTTTCATTTAATCAACTCGTGCCATCCTCATCTAAATCACATATTCATTAAGTTTCTTTAGGGATCTCATTCGTCCCTAAATCTAGAACTATACACAGCCTATTTTTTATAAAATCAGAGATATTTTGATGACTTGAAACTGGAGTATCGACCACATCACTGTCATAACTAACTTTTGTCTCTCCTAATTTCAAAGAATCAACCTCCCGATAGGACAAAATTGACTATGACGTCAATGTGCAACAATTCATCCTTCATTCCCAAGAAAAGAATGGACAGATGTTGACACCCAATTTTGACCTCTCTCTGTACTTCATTTGGCTATTATTTTACTAAATTATTATTTTAGATCTTAGTTTTTTTACTTATTATTTTAAATAAAATCACACACTTTTGTTGTCATCTCGATATTTTTTGAATTCATATTCATGATTTGCAATTATATAATTTACTTTTAATAATTAGAAGTCGTACATTTTACGTTTAATATATGAATATATTTACATGTATAATTTGCAATTCTTCTTATCTATTTATAATTAATTTTACACAATATTATTATTCTGTTATTACTATTATTTATTTATGAAATTATATTTAGTAGTATTTTATTAATTAAATAGCAGACCAATTCAAGTTCCCTCAATTTATTTAAATTCTAAGTATTTTTTATTAAATTTATGTCAATTATAGACATAATTGAACCAATTTAACCCAATGTGAAATACCTAATTTCAAACCCAAATAGAGCCCAATTTCGTGACCCATTAGAGGACTCGCAATTTGACCCAAATTTGTGATCTAATCACAGCTATCCGTCTCACTAATCCGACAGTTGAGATTAAATTAATAAAATCCAAGTTCCCTCACTTTCAATCACCACACCGCACCACCGGCTCCAGCGAACCCTCCACCCATGCAACCCCGCCATCAATGCCTCTCTCTTCTCCTTTTCATCTCCTCTCTTCCTTCACTTATTGCCTCCAACCTAGCCGCTAGCCTCTCCCTACCTCAACACTACCTTCTTCTCTCCTCCTTTCTCTCTGTCTCCGATCACCCTTCACCGTAGAACCACCAAATGGCACCTCGTACTCTCCTCTCTATATTTCTGGACTTGAAAATACAAGACCCCAAAGGTCCACTCTTGTCCAATGAAGCCCCATGGACCATACAGTGATGCCACGATATTTATAAGACAACGTAAGTCATCTCCCTTTGTCTTTCATTGAATCTCAAGGTTTTAAAGTTTTATGACAAATTCCATTCACCTCCGATATGGATTTTTCTTTATGATTTGTGTTCTACCCTTTACGTTGATTTATTGAGATTTTCTCACAGGCAAAATCTGAAATTGGAGAATTTGTGCAAGTTTAGTGATTATTTTTATTCAAAGCATGTTGGTTCTTACTTTTTTATGTCGGAATATTGTCATGTCAACTATATTTTAATACATTATTATGTTTGATTTAGTCGTTGGTTGTCGTATTCCTATTATAGTCAGATATGTGCTTCCATAGTCTAAATTTTAACATTATGAAGCTCTATGTCAAACTCATTTTTATAATCAAGTTTACTTCTGAATCAATTGTAAAATTATAATTTGGTCCTGATTAATTTTTTTTTATACAATGTGTACATGACAACATCTGTGTGACTTAACTTTTATAACTTATAATATCATTCTATTAATAAAATATATGATAAATCTTGATACTTTCCTATTTTGGTAAACTTTAATACTCTTAAGTGATCATTTCATTTCCTGTTCAGAACCTAATTGATGACAGCTTCCTTGATTGTAAATTATGGTAACTTGATATCTTTACTTTATGCAAATCACCTAATAGTATGTGAAAGACTCTGGCATTGATTTATTTGGTAATCTGGGATAGATTTTTGGGTAAATTGATTAAGGAAAACCTTTTCAGAATTCAAATTTTTTCTCACTAAGACAACTTTTAGTACTTGTCTATTTTTGGTAGATAGCTAAAATATTTGAGTAATTCTTGTAAGAATATGACTGATTTCATGCCAATATTATTTGCTTTAGTCGAGAAAATTTTGTTTCATATTCTCTCTCACTTCTTTTCTTCAAGTAATTGTCACAACATAGTATTTGGCCCTTTTATGGTAAATTTTCATTTGAATCATTGATTGCTTGCTTGCTGTTAATTAGTTCCCTCACTTCAGTCCTCTTCTAATTGTCACAACTTTAGTACTGGCTTATTTATGGTAGATTTGAATTACTCTTATGCCCAATTGATTTAGTTTCCTTTAATTAAGAAAAGAATTATGTGATTGAATATTCTTTTCCTTGATTGAGCATGGCTTCTCCACTATATAAGCAGCTACTCTCCTCTTCTTTTAAATTCTGGAATATCCCTACATTGGTCTCGAGACTTCTTCCTCTCATACTCACTAAAAAAATAGTTTCTTCATAACCGGTTAGTCTTCCATCTAAGTAACTTTAATTCCTAATGTGTTAATTTTTTGTAGTTTTATTTTCTGTCATAGTTATGTATGTTTGAAATTTTTGATGCCTTGAGAATTATATCGAATACGAGCAGGTACGTTCTCATAACTGATAAGTGTTTTGGTTCTTCACCTATAAATGAGCAAAAGATACGCCTCTAGCTAATTACCCAAATCTATTTGTACTCATGGTTTTTGGCTAGTTCCTGGTTTTTTCTTTTGTTATGGTGGCTATGTTTAATGCCTCGACGCTATGCCTATAGGGTTTGTAAGTCTGTCTCTGAGGCTAAAAATAGTTTCGTAGAGAAGTCACAACTTATGGCACATGCCAATGCCCTTTCTCCAATTCCTAGGATGCATGCGCCTCTGTTTGTTGTATCCTACTCAGTTCTTATAGATTTTTGTCATAAAATCAGTCCATTGACTTTATGTGTTCAAGTTAGTCATATATTTTTTGTGTATGGATGTTCGAGTATATATTTGTTTTTTGCAGGATCTGAGCTTAATAGGTTTGGGATGATGGAGAGTCGCCAGTGGAATGGATATTGAGGGGCTGCTTAATTTTGTATTTTTATTTCATAATTATTTGTGTCACTGAATGTGTAAATGTTGTAACAAACATTGATTAAACAGTGAAACAAAGGGGCTTCTTGGGGTGGGAATTATGTGCTAATTGCTTTAAATTTTATTATTTTCAAATAATTTTCTCACAGGCTTTTATTTTGATATCTTTTTACGACTTTCATTCTTTATATTATAACCACTGTTTAGATTTTTTTTGCTACAACAAGAGGTAGACAATGTGTTTAAATTTTTTAAAATATATATATACTATCTCCTAACAAATATGTCACGATGCAGATGGCACCGTTATTGGCACCCATATTAACCCTCTGATGGGAGAACTAAACAATCCAAAACCAATTCTAGACTTAACCAATTCCAAGAAAATTGGTAATGAATCAACTTAAACCATAAATGAATCAATATTAATAAAGTAATGAAAGAATGTACATAAAACATTCAACCAAAATATTCCTAGAACTACTAAACCAACATAGTCTAATAATCTAACATCAACTAAATATAGTAAGGATAAAGAGTTCCATTGCTTGAAAGAAGGACAACAACTCGTGGAAGATCCATGGCAGCCTGGAAGATTGTTCTCACCCTTGAATCTATAGTCGGTCGCTCTAGTCTAGCCGAGGTCATATCTCAGCCTCTAGAACACAGTCTGTACTCAAAAAAGAAGAGCACAGGGTAGTTCAGTACAACACAATATGTACTGGTAGATATCATAGCCTACCCAACAGTATAACATGGAAGCAGTAAACATATAACGAGTAATAGGAATCCAACACTTAGCATATAAGCAATCAACAGATAGTCTTGCATGTCAATTCAACAGCAACTAAGTAAAGTTCATAATTCATAGAAATAATATAATAATATGAAATAGCAAAAAGGTGTACCCACATGCTATGGGTCTTATGGTTTCCCACTAGTTATGACCTGTAGGGGACCCTAGGTTATCTATGTACTATACCGGTGAGGTATCCGCTCCATATACCATACCAGTAAGGTATCCACACCATATAATGTATCCATAACAATATCTGGATAGTCGGGTTCTCAGACACATATTCTTATTAAACTATTCGGTACCCAAGGCACTATTCATACATAGTCATTTCAGCTAACTTATCACTTCTTGTTCATTTAGCCTACTCATACAAGCATAAAAGTAAAATCATGTATAATATAATTACATCCAAAGACCAATCATAAGTTATATAATTTCACCATAAACATGAAACAAGGTGAGTTTTAACTCCAATTCAAACCATAACCTACCTCGAGTAATGATATAACACCCACAAGCTATTTTACCACTTCCTTGTCCTTTCTTTACTCTCCAAAATGCACAAGGTCTAGCATTAATTTTTAGCCTTGGGGAATCAAACCCAGCCATTCTATCCATTACATGAGGTTTCTAGCATTCCTCAAAGGTTTAATAAGTCATAAATCAGTCCTATTGCATTCATAGGGTCAATATTGAAGGTTACTAACCAAGTTCATAGCCTTTCCACAAATTTTAAGCCTAAAGGTTTCACCTTTATGGAACCCAAGGTTCTCCACTAGCCGTAAACATGTTAAGAACTAATAATTTCATGCTAGAACTCAAAGAAACATAATATAAGATCAATTCTAAGTTATTTTACATCTACCCATAGGTCCTTCCCCAGGTTCATGCTTCTAGGGCTTAATTGCAAGAAACCCACCATTAATTCTTTCTCCCCAAAGTCTAAGAAAGATAATTAATTAATAAAATAAGGGTTATACGAATTACTTACCTCAAACAATGGAGTTTGCGCTAGTTTTCTCTGGAAACTCGCTTTTAAGAACTATAGAATTGTCACGACCCAATTTTCTAGGTCATGATGGCACCTACAACCCCCGGTAGGTGAACCAATCCCCGTAGCCCAGAACAGTTAGTAATGGGCTACTATCTAGCAAATAGAGGAACAAGACAAATGAAATAGATAACATGGATATAAATATATACATATGCGAAAACTAAACCAAACCCCAAGACCTGGTATCATAGTACAGAGCCAAACTACATACATGGAGTACAAATAACCCAAAACTATATATACAGATGTCTCTGAATGGTAATAGAGTACATGAAGCAAAAGATAAACTAAAGCTAAGCTTCGATCGCCAAGAGCTCACCCTCAGCCTGAAGTAGTCTCCAACAGATCTCCAAGCACGAATCACAACGGTCTAGCGGCGATGGCCCGCGCTAGGATCTGCACCCAAAGATGCAGGGGTAGGGGTGAGCACCAAATGCGAAGCATAAGGTACCCAGTAGGTATCATAGGCCGACTGGGCACATATAAGATAAAAGCGCAGTAATAGACAGAATAGAAGCAAGTAGTCACAGAAATCAACGAAAGATACACAGGAACTAGCCCAGAGGGAAATCAACAGAACCACATAAGAGGCTAGTAAGCAGGATATACACACCATGGGCACAGGTGAAAGTAAGAAATAATGCACCTGGGGTCCTTGCAACAACAGTGTATATAACATAAGTTTACGAAATGGAAGGTATACCGGTAACCTCAAGTGTAAGAAGAAGAGAGAAAGAGTAATAATGGGCATGCTCAGAGACATGAATCAAACTCAACTAAACATACCAATCTCATACTTATCCATAATAAAGAACAGTTCTGTAAGTAAATAGCAAAAGTCTACCTACAGTCCCCCGGCCGCCCATACAACCGAGGAACACAAACAAGTGAAAACAAACCCTCCGGCATCCCATACTACCGGAGCGTACAATCAGCAAACAGCAAACAAGGGTGGAGCCTCAAACAATGAATGATATGATGCATGAAGAACTCAAGTGCCATGGTATCTCTGTATGTACCTCCTCCGGCGCCGATCCGGCCCAGCAGGTAGGTTCCATGGAAGGACTCTGCCCGTATACCTCTACTCCACCGTATACCCCTCCTCCGGCACACGCAGCCCGTAGCCCCTGGCCCGGATGTCAAGGTCCATGGAGGTCCCAGACCCCATACTAAATCTCAGTATCAGAACATGTATCAAGATAGAGACCCAGTCTCGATATCAAGATAGAGACCCAGTCTCGAATATGCATGCCCAGACCCTGTCCAGGACTAAAAATAGTAGGAAAATATCTCAAAACCCCTCCAAGGGTGCCCGGGCGTAGCCGGGTCTAAACAGTAAAAAGTCATCTCAGGTGCTCGGTCCGACCGAGGCTAAAAATCATCTCAAATAACAAGAAAACTCAACTAGCACCCCGGCCCTGCCGAGTCTAGCGATAATCATAAAACTGATGATTCTAAACATAATTTTACTTTCTTGCCCAAAAATCTCCACAAGTGAAATCAACCATTTCCAAATCATTTCCATCAAAAACGGGCCCCCCGGGCCATGCAAGGTTTAGAAAACAGTGCCTGTAGGCCCGAAGCCAAAACCACAGTAAAACATGGATAAAACCTCTTTATATGCATGGAAATGATATGATCACACACAACAGCTGCCCAGCAGCTTACAATCAACCTATCGACCCTGCACAGGCCCACATCTACTCAGCAAGCATAACCAGCCTAGAAGGATAATTCTATGCCCGGGACTCGCGGACATTCCCAAAATCCCACCTTCTATGTTCCTGAGTCAACAAGGCCTCACAGGACCACAAGGGTAAATAAAATATACCGGCAAATACTACAAACAACAGAGGAACAAAAGTAGGCGGATATGAATAAAGCGGTCAAGGTCTGTGGTACCAACCTAATAAACCAACCCAAGGATGCCCATTAATACAATTTTATTTTTTATATATACGGAGTCTAGGGAAAATAAATCGTAACCTACCTGTCGTCCGATGACAAGCTACTGGAACAACGATGTCCAAGCTCGAACCACTCCGAGAAAATCCAAAACTAAATCAGAATCGGGTTCGGATTTGGGACGGAATAACTTGACGTAGATAATTGATTTTTTATAACCAATTTAATATAACCATAACCTTAAATTGGTTCCACCAATTCCCTTCTCTGTACGTATGAATGTATATAGAGCAGATAAGTAATTGAAGTGTTTGTTTGAGAGAAAATGAAATCACTTCCAGTGAATATACTTAACAACACTTGCATAATGTAAAATAAGCTAG
>QJPP01003954.1:0-185102 GCA_003996215.1 Jaltomata sinuosa | reverse complement strand
TTTTACTGTTTAGACCCGGCTACGCCCGGGCACCCTTGGAGGGGTTTTTGAGATATTTTCCTACTATTTTTAGTCCTGGACCGGGTCTGGGCATGCATATTCGAGACTGGGTCTCTATCTTGATATCGAGACTGGGTCTCTATCTTGATACATGTTCTGATACTGAGATTTAGTATGGGGTCTGAGACCTCCATGGACCTTGCCATCCAGGCCAGGGGCTACGGGCTGCGTGTGCCGGTGGAGGGGTATACGGTGGAGTAGAGGTATACAGGTAGAGTCCTTCCATGGAACCTACCTGCTGGGACGGATCGGCGCCGGAGGAGGTACATACAGAGATACCATGGCACTTGAGATCTTCATGCATCATATCATTTATGGTTCGAGGTTCCACCCTTGTTTGTTGTTTGCTGATTGTACGTTCCGGTAGTATGGGATGCTGGAGAGTTTGTTTTCACTTGTTTGTGTTCCTCGGTTGTATGGGCGGCCGAGGGACTGTAGGTAGACTCTTTCTATTTACTTGTAGAATTATTCCCTATTATGGATAAGTATGAGATTGGTTACTGCTAGACTGTTAGTTTCTGGATTTGAGATTGGTATGACTAGTTGAGTTTGATTCATGTCTCTGAGCATGCCTATTATTACTCTTTCTCTCTTCTTCTTAAATTGAGGTTACCGGTATACCGTCCATTTCGTAAACTTATTTTGTATACACTGTTGTTGCAAGGACCCCAGGTGCGTCGTTTCTTACTTTCACCTGTGCCTATGGTGTGTATATTCTGCTTACTAGCCTCACATGTGGTTCTGTTGTTTTCCCTCTGGGCTAGTTCCTGTGTACCTTTCGTTGATTTCTGTGACTGATTGCTTCTATTCTGTCTATTACTGCTCTTTTATCTTATATGTGCCCAGTCGGCCTATGATACCTACTGGGTACCTTATGCTTCGCATTTGGTGCTCACCCCTACCCCTGCATCTTTGGGTGCAGATCCTAGCGTGGGCCATCGCCGTTAGACCGTTGTGATTCATGCTTGGAGATCTGTTGGAGACTACTTCAGGCTGAGGGTGAGCTCTTGGCGATCGGAGCTTAGCTTTAGTTTATCTTTTTCTTCATGTACTCTATTACCATTCAGAGACATCTGTATATATATATAGTTTTGGTTTATTTGCACTCCATGTATGTAGTTTGGCTCTGTACTATGATACCAGGTCTTGGGGTTTGGTTTAGTTTCCGCATATGTATATATTTATATTCCTGTTATCTATTTTATTCGTCTTGTTCCCTTTTGCTAGATAGTAGCCCATTACTAACTGTTCTGGGCTACGGGAATCGGTTCGCCTACTGAGGGGTTGTAGGCGCCATCATGACCGAGAAATCGGGTCGTGACACAGAGCTACAATCAGAAAGCTAGAATGGATTAGAGTAGCTTCGTGCCATCATGACTTTATAAAGAGATGAGTAAGATAAATGTTTCACCAAATAATTGAACAATTTTAAAGAGCAACAACAAAAAGCACAAATAGTGTAATTCAATGTGTCTCACTATTGTTGATGGAGGGTATCGAGAATTGATATGGTAAAACCCGAAGAGACAAATCAATGCCAACATTTGATTGGGAGGAATTAGGGGAAAATTCAGTGGTTGCACAGAGAAAAATATATTCTAACATAATTCAAAACATATCTATTTAGTTTATGGTAAAAGAAGCCAGGCACCAAATTTCCATTTCGCGGGAGAAATATTTGCACTACCATTTTTTATATCACCGAGGATATAATAATGTGGAAGCAAAACTTAACTGAAAAGTGAGTAAACATACTGATCCAAGTGAAATTCAGCTTTGACGAAGTTGCTCATCTCTGCTCCACCGCAGAAAATGTACCAAGGATAGAAATGAGTGTATTAATCACAAGACCAATAAAGCATGAAAAAAGGTTACATTATCTGTATATTTTTTTAAAAAATAGTGATTTATTAAAAATGAGGAATTGTTTTAATGCAAGTTATATTAAAATACTGAAAAGAATGTAAAATGATACAGGAGGAACAATGTAGGGATGAATTCAACAGAAGAAGTGAATAGTTAACACGAGGAGCAAAGTCGGCAGGAGTTACGATGTAGTACAAACAATGTTACTTGGCGCTCACCGTTCTATTGTTACGTTCATATGTAAATAAATCAAAAGGGCATTTCAAGAGTGATTGTACATATTTTAAAACTGATTTGACACACATTATAAATGGATTATACATGCTTTATACATTTATTGTCTATTTATTATTTAAGCCGTTTGGTGAGCAGCTATTTAAGGTGTTTTTTTGGTAATTAATTGGCTATTTGATGTAATTCTTCTGTAATGAATTTTTTCTTCAATTCTCAAATCGATCCAACTGCAAAGTATTACCAAAACAAAATAAGTAGTAGAATATATATGGTACCTCTAGTGGAAATAGGACTGCTCCAACAACTATTCATAGATTCACGATTTGAAACTATCTAAAGACTCGCTTTTTTTAAAAACAACATAAAAAGTTTGTGTGTGCAAAATGCTAAAGCAATTTCTAATTGAATGAATTATTAAATATAGTGCGGACGCATAGACAGAACAAACTCGGTATTGTTTGTCTTGAAATAGATATCTAGTACAAATAACAATTAACTTACACCAAATATCAATCACATCTTTGTTTTATCTATTTGTTAACATCTCCTTTTTTTCCCCGCTCTTAGTGAGGAATTGATTGTCACGACCCGATTTCTCGGTCATGATGGCACCTACAACCCCCAGTAGGTGAACCAATCCCCGTAGCCCAGAACCGTTAGTAATGGGCTACTATCTACCAAATAAGGGAACAAGACGAATAAAATAGATAACAGGTATATAAATATATACATATGCGGAAACTAAACCAAACCCCAAGACCTGGTATCATAGTACAGAGCCAAAACTACATACATTGAGTGAAAACTATCCAAAAGAATATATACAGATGTCTCTGAATGGTAATAGAGTACATAAAGCAAAAGATAAACGAAAGCTAAGCTCCGATCGCCAAGAGCTCACCCTCAGCCTGAAGTAGTCCTCAACAGATCTCCAAGCACGAATCACAACGGTCTAACGGCGATGGCCCACGCTAGGATTTGCACCCAAAGATGCAGGGGGTAGGGGTGAGCACCAAATGCGAAGCATAAGGTACCCAGTAGGTATCATAGGCCAACTGGGCACATATAAGATAAAAGCGCAGTAATAGACAGAATAGAAGTAAGCAGTCACAGAAATCAACGAAAGGTACACAGGAACTAGCCCAGAGGGAAATCAACAGAATCACATATGAGGCTAGTAAACAGAATATACACACCAAAGGCACAGGTGAAAGTAAGAGACAACGCACCTGGGGTCCTTGCAATAACAGTGTATACAAAATAAGTTTACGAAATGGACGGTATACCGGTAACCTCAAGTGTAAGAAGAAGAGAGAAAGAGTAATGATAGGCATGCGCAGAAACATGAATCAAACTCAACTAATCATATCAATCTCAATCCAGAAACTAACAGTCTAGCAGTGACCTACCTCATACTTATCCATAATAGAGAACAACTCTGTAAGTAAATAACAAAAGTCTACCTACAGTCCCCCGGCCGCCCATACAACCGAGGAACACAACCAAGTGAAAACAAACCCTCCGGCATCCCATACTACCGGAGCGTACAATCAGCAAACAGCAAACAAGGGTGGAGCCTCAAACAATGAATGATATGATGCATGAAGATCTCAAGTGCCATGGTATCTCTGTATGTACCTCCTCCGGCGCCGATCCGGCCCAGCAGGTAGGTTCCATGGAAGGACTCTGCCCGTATACCTCTACCCCACCGTATACCCCTCCACCGGCACACGCAGCCCGTAGCCCCTGGCCCGGATGGCAAGGTCCATGGAGGTCCCAGACCCCATACTAAATCTCAGTATCAGAACATGTATCAAGATAGAGACCCAGTCTCGATATCAAGATAGAGACCCAGTCTCGATATCAAGATAGAGACCCAGTCTCGAATATGCATGCCCAGACCCTGTCCAGGACTAAAAATAGTAGGAAAATATCTCAAAAACCCCCCCAAGGGTGCCCGGGCGTAACCGGGTCTAAACAGTAAAAAGTCATCTCCGGTGCTCGGTCCGACCGAGGCTAAAAATCATCTCAAGTAACAAGAAAACTCAACTAGCACCCCGGCCCTGCCGAGTCTAGCGATAATCATAAAACTGATGATTTTAAACATAATTTTACTTTCTTGCCCAAAAATCTCCACAAGTGAAATCAACCATTTCCGAATCATTTCCATAAAAACGGGCCCCCCGGGCCATGCAAGGTTTAGAAAACAGTGCCAGTAGGCCCGAAGCCAAAACCACAGTAAAACATGGATAAAACCTCTTTATATGCATGGAAATGGTATGATCACACACAATAGCTGCCCCGCAGCTCACAATCAACCTATCGACCCTGCACAGGCCCACAGCTACTCAGCAAGCATAACCAGCCTAGAAGGATAATTCTATGCCCGGGACTCGCGGACATTCCCAAATTCCCACCTTCTATGTTCCAGAGTCAATAAGGCCTCACAGGACCACAAGGGTAAATAAAATATAACGGCAAATACTACAAACAACGGAGGAACAAAAGTAGGTGGAATGAATAAAGCGGTCGAGGTCTGTGGTACCAACCTAATTAACCAACCCAAGGATGCCCATTAATACAATTTTATTTTATATATACGGAGTCTAGGGAAAATAAACGTAACCTACCTGTCGTCCGACGACAAGCTTGAACCTCTCCGAGAAACTCCGAAACAAAATTAAACTTGAACTCGGGCTTGAATAATTTGACGTAGATAATTGATTTCTCTTTTCGGTGCTCAATATAAGAGCAAAATAAGAACAGTAATATTTCCTCCACCAAATATCCCTTCATCCATTTGCTCGCATAAGCAAATGTTTGGATGGAAAGAAAATGAATGTTTTGTAGTATAAGTACAGCAACATATATGTAAGTGGAAATGTTTTCTATGTATATCCACACTACTGCCAGCCAACCTTAAGCAACATTTGCTGGCCACTCCCTCCACCTACACGTGGAGTGGAGGTGGCAAGGCCAAGAAGGGGTTCTTATCCCGTTATTTATACATTCGGGTATTGCATAAATTCGTGGTAAAATAAATATAGCTTTTTAAATATACCACAATTATTAGAAAATTATTTCGAATAAAACCTACTATATTATAATAATAAATTTCAACATCACTAAATTTATTATCTCCGTTAAAATATTACGGAGTATAAAAACCTTATCAAATAAATACGTATACACTTATATCGTATCAAATATATTTTTCATAAACCTTTAAAATATTTTGAAAAGGCAATAATAATATAATATTTACCAAATTCAACTTTTAAATAAATATTTCAAATACACGCACGATGCTAAAAATTCTTAAGCTTAGGCTCGCAATTCGCCAACGCACGATTTTGATACTCAAGAATTCTCTCGGGATCCTCCCTTATATTTTATAACTGTTTCGAACTGAAATGGCATTTTAAAACGTGACGTCGAGGCTTAAATCGCGTTTAACCCGACCCGGTTCGCGACCCGGTTCGCAACCCGTTTTCTGCCAGACAGTCCGCGGTAAAACAGTCATAACTCTTTACTCCGAGATCAGTTGGACGTGAGGTTTTGTGCGTTGGAAACTAGACTCGTAGACCTTCGATTTGGTATTTTGGGGGACTTCTAACTCTTTATATATTGGGAGAAAAGCCTTGAGACATTTGACCCCAAAGTTCAGAAAATTTGTTAAAGAACTTACGATAACTTTTGTCGATTTGCTTGACTTCAAAACTTATACGTGGTAATGACCGGAAGGGTCATTACATCATCCACTACTAAAAAGGGCTTTCGTCCTCGAAAGTCAAGGTCAAGGGGGTACCTGAAGGCTAAAATAGTTGCGGATACTGATCCCGCATATCTCTCTCGGTCTCCCAGGTAGCCTCCTCGACTGGACGGTGCCTCCACTGAATCTTAACAACCGGGATCTCTCGAGATCTCAATCTCCTGACATCTCTGGCCAAAATAGCTGTCGGCTCCTCAACAAAGGCTAAACCCTCATCCAACTGAACTGAATCCCACTGCAACACATGAGACTCATCTGGGATATACCGACGCAACATCGAGACATGAAACACAGGATGTATAGCTGAAAACATCGGAGGTAAGGCTAACTGATAGGCAACGCCACCAACCTTCTGCAGAATCTCAAACGGCCCAATGTACCTGGGGCTAAGCTTGCCCCGCCTACCAAATCTCATCACACCCTTCATGGGCGATACACGGAGAAATACCAAGTCACCGACACTAAACTCCAAGGCGCGAAGCCTACGATCAGCATAACTCTTCTGCCTGCTCTGAGCTGCCCGAAGTCTGTCCTGAATCACTCGGACTCGGTCTAAGGAATCTCGAAGCAAATCTGTGCTCTGTGGCCCATCACTAAAACCATCAAACCAACCTACCGGTGATCTGCAACGCCTGCCATACAAAGCCTCAAAAGGTGCCATGCCGATACTCGAATGGAAGCTGTTATTATAAGCAAACTCTGCCAAGGGAACAAACTGATCCCAAGAACCTCCAAAGTCAAGAACACAGGCTCGAAGCATGTCCTCCAAAATCTGAATGGTCCTCTCGGACTGGCCATCTGTCTGAGGGTGGAAAGCTGTGCTAAGATGAACCTCTGTACCCAAATCTCGCTGAATAGCCCTCCAAAACTGAGATGTAAACTGGGTGCCGCGGTCTGAAATGATAGAAGCTGGGACCCCATGCAATCGAACAATCTCACCAAGGTAGATCTGAGCTAACCTCTCTTCACCATAAGAAGTCTGAACTGGCAAGAAATGTGCTGAGTTAGTCAGCCTATCAACAATCACCCATATGGAATCAAACCCATGAGAAGTACGAGGCAAACCAACCACGAAGTCCATAGTAATCCCTTCCCACTTCCACTCAGGGATGGGAAGTTGCTGCATCAAACCACCAGGTCTCATGTGCTCGAACTTAACCTGCTGACAGTTCAAGCACCGAGATACAAACTCCGCTATATCCCGCTTCATACCACTCCACCAGTAAAGCTGCCTCAAGTCTCTATACATCTTTGCTGTGCCAGGGTGAATGGAGTATCTAGTACAATGTGCCTCGTGAAGTATCAACTGAATCAAATCACTAATCCTCGGAACAAAAAGGCGACTATCAAACCTCAGAACCCCATCTGAATCTAGAGTAGCCCGACTGGTCTCACCCTGAACAACCCGATCACGAAGGTCACACAACTGCTGATCCTCAAACTGACGGCTCTGAATCTGATCAATCAAAGTAGAAGGAACCTCAATACTGGCAAGAACTCTGCTAGGATCCGACAAGTCAAGCCTAACCAAATGGTTAGCCAAGGACTGAATGTCCAAGGCCAACGGTCGCTCTGAAACTGAAAGAGAAGCTAGGCTACCCATACTCACTGTCTTCCGACTCAAGGCATCCGCCACCACGTTTGCCTTGCCCGGATGATACAGAATAGTGAAGTCATAGTCCTTCAGTAACTCGACCCATCTCTTCTGTCTCGAGTTCAACTCCCGCTGACTCGTGATATACTGAAGACTACGGTGATCGGTGAAGATATCACAATGAACTCCATATAAGTAATGCCTCCAGATCTTGAGCGCGAAAACTACCGCCGCCAACTCTAAGTCATGAGTGGGGTAGTTGCGCTCGTGAACCTTCAGCTGCCTCGATGCATATGCTATTACTCGACCCTGCTGCATCAACACACAACCAAGACCAACCCAGAAGCATCACAATACACGGAGAAGCTCTGACCCTCAACCGGCAAAGTCAAAACTGGAGCTGAAGTCAATAAGGCCTTAAGCCTCTGGAAGCTATCCTCACACTGATCCGACCACTGAAATGGGAGATCCTTCCTAGTCAGCATAGTCAAGGGTGCTGCTATGGAAGAAAATCCCTCAACGAACCGTCTGTAGTAACCTGCTAACCCAATAAAGCTACGAACCTCAGTAACAGTAGTAGGTCTAGGCCACTCACAAACCGCTGAAATCTTTCCCGGATCAACCCTAATCCCATCCTTAGACACCACGTGCCCTAGGAATTCAACTGACTCAAGCCAAAACTCGCACTTTGAGAACTTGGCATAAAGCCGATGATCTCTCAAAGTCTGGAGTATAACCCTCAAGTGCTGCTCATGCTCATCTCTACTACGCGAGTATACTAAGATGTCGTCTATAAAAACTATCACAAATGAGTCCAAATACGGGCCAAGAACCCTATGCATCAAATTCATAAAGGCTGCGGGGCATTAGTCAACCCAAAAGACATCACCAGGAACTCATAATGGCCATAACGTGTCCTGAATGCTGTCTTAGGGATGTCCTCCGCCCTAATCCTCAACTGATGGTAGCCAGACCTCAGATCAATCTTCGAAAACACGACTGAACCCTGAAGCTGGTCAAACAAATCATCAATCCTCGGCAATGGATACCTATTCTTCATTGTCACCCTATTCAGCTGCCGGTAATCAATACACATGCGCATCGACCCATCCTTCTTCTTCACGAAGAGAACAGGAGCACCCCACGGAGACACACTAGGTCTAATAAACCCCTTAGCTAACAGATCCTGGAGCTGCTCCTTAAGCTCCCTCAGCTCAGCAGGAGCCATACGGTAAGGAGGAATAGAAATGGGCCTAGTACC
Organism: Jaltomata sinuosa; assembly: GCA_003996215.1. Lineage (NCBI taxonomy): Eukaryota > Viridiplantae > Streptophyta > Magnoliopsida > Solanales > Solanaceae > Jaltomata > Jaltomata sinuosa. The sequence goes on along the minus strand of QJPP01003954.1, from coordinate 176,315 downwards.
CGGCTCCAACTCAATAGCAAAATCAATATCTCTCTCAGGTGGAAGGCCTGGCAGGTCGGTAGGAAATACATCGAGGAAGTCTCGAACCACAGGAACAGACTCAGGAGAAGTGGGGTCAGCACTAACATCTCGGACATATGCTAGATAAGCTAAACACCCACGGGCAATCAACTTCCTAGCTCGAAGACAAGAGATGATCCCAGATGGTGCATGGCTAACAGAACCCTTCCACACAACCGGGGATACACCGGGCACAGCTATGGTAATGGTCTTGGCATAACAATCCAAAACCACACGGTGAGGGGATAACCAGTCCATGCCCAGTATCACATCAAAATCTAGCATATCAAGAATCATCAAGTCTCCCCAAGTCTCTGAATCACCAATAGATAACATACATGATCTCACAATCCGATCCACTACTAAAGAATCTCCTACTGGGGTCGAAACAGAAACAGAAACAGATAATGGCTCACTAGCCAACCCCAAACAAGGCACAAAGTAGGCAGATACATATGAACAAGTGGATCCAGGATCAAATAAAGCCATAGCAGACTGATGGCACACAAAAATCGTACCTGTAATCACAGCATCTGAGGCCTCTTCCTCTGGTCTCCTAGGGACCACATAAAACTGACGACGACCTCCACCTGCCCGACCGCCATCCCTACCACCTGCTCTGCCACGTGGCACACCACCTCTACTCTGACGATCACCCCCTCTAGCCGGGGCTGAACTACCCGTAAAGGCTCGGCCAACTGGACTGTACCCTGTTGAGGGCAATCTCTAGCAAAGTGACCTATCACACCACAAGTAAAACAAGCCCCTGATGGCCTACTCAGTCGAGATGAACCCGCAAATCCCGAATGACCACCACGACCTGATGCCCCAGAAACTGTACCCCTCGAAGACTGGTCGCTATAGCCCTGATGGCTGCCCTGACCCTGCTCGAACTGGGTACTACCGAAAGTCTGAAGAGAAGCCTGAACCGGTCGGCTGAACTGACCCTGATACTGCTGTGGCTGATAACTCCGACTCCACTGGCCAGGACCTCTACCGCCATATCTGGAACCACTATAGACACCCTGATGTCGAGGCCTCTTATCTCTGGGCCCCTGATCATGTCATTGTAAGTCCTCCACAGTGCGAGCATAGTCTACAATGGCCTGGAATGACCGACCACTGGCAATCAATATCTCAGCTGGCTGTCTGATCTCTGGCCTCAAACCCCACACAAATCTGCGAATCCTATCAGCCTCGGTAGGAATAATCATAGCTCCGAACGGTGCTAGCTGATGAAAATGGGTCTCATACTCCGAGATAGTCATAGATCCCTGCACAAGGTGAGTGAACTGCTCCCTGCGACGCTCCCGATCACTCTGGGGTAGGAACTTGGCCATAAAGGCCTCATAAAACTCAGACCAGGCCAAAGGAGGTGACGATGGTGGTCTACAAGCAACCTGGGCCCTCCACCATAACTTCGCTGGGCCCTCTAACTGATAGGTAGTATAACCAACCCCATGAGTCTCCAACAAACCCAGATGATGCAACATCTCCTCACAGGTGGTAATAAAGTCATGTGGATCCTGACCATAAGTACCCGCAAATCTCGGAGGTGCTAACCTCAAAAACCTACCCAACGCCTTCTGCTCTGACTCTGTCATAGCTGGGCGAGGAGCAAGAGGCTGTGCAACAGATGGAACCGGAATAACTTCCGCACGGGGAGCCATAGTAGCAGGCTGCGCTCCTGAGCTCTGTGCACCCAGGGCTGCCCCCTGAGCGGATGTCTGCGCTACCTCGGAAGGCCGCTCTCCAATCACACCCAAAAGTTGTAATAGTAATCCCCGAATATCTGGAGATTGAGCTGCGGCTGGAGCTGGCACTGGAGCTGGTACTCGAGCTGGCGCTGGAGCTGATACTCGAGCTGGCGCTGGAGCTGGCGCTGGAGCTGGTGGTACCTGGGCTGTCCCCTGAACCACATGCTGCTCGGGCTCTATCTCCACGCTAGCAGCTCTAGCAGGTGCCACTGTTCGAGGGCGTCCTCGACCCCTAGCTGGAGTGGGAGGCTCATCCGCGCGTGCTGCCGATGATCTCGTACGAACCATCTACGGAAGAATGAAGTAGAACAAATGAGATCTCTAGAAACTTCAAGGGCTATACGCACAACACAGAGGCAATGAAAGAGTCAAATTTCCTAAAATGTCACTGTAGCCTCCCAAAGATTGAGTACGGACGTCTCCGCCCCGATCCGCAGGACTCTACTAGACATTGGCTCCTATACCGATGACACCGGTGAACCTAAAGCTCTGATACCAACTTGTCACGACCCGATTTCTCGGTCATAATGGCACCTACAACCCCCAGTAGGTGAACCAATCCCCGTAGCCCAGAACCGTTAGTAATGGGCTACTGTCTACCAAATAAGGGAACAAGACGAATAAAATAGATAACAGGTATATAAATATATACATATGCGGAAACTAAACCAAACCCCAAGACCTGGTATCATAGTACAGAGCCAAAACTACATACATTGAGTGAAAACTATCCAAAAGAATATATACAGATGTCTCTGAATGGTAATAGAGTACATAAAGCAAAAGATAAACTAAAGCTAAGCTCCGATCGCCAAGAGCTCACCCTCAGCCGGAAGTAGTCCTCAACAGATCTCCAAGCACGAATCGCAGCGACCTAACGGCGATGGCCCACGCTAGGATCTGCACCCAAAGATGCAGGGGGTAGGGGTGAGCACCAAATGCGAAGCATAAGGTACCCAGTAGGTATCATAGGCCGACTGGGCACATATAAGATAAAAGTGTAGTAATAGACAGAATAGAAGCAATCAGTCATAGAAATCAACGAAAGGTACACAGGAACTAGCCCAGAGGGAAATCAACAGAACCACATGTGAGGCTAGCAAACAGAATATACACACCAAAGGCACAGGTGAAAGTAAGAGACAACGCACCTGGGGTCCTTGCAATAACAGTGTATACAAAATAAGTTTACGAAATGGACGGTATACCGGTAACCTCAAGTGTAAGAAGAAGAGAGAAAGAGTAATAATAGGCATGCTCAGAGACATGAATCAAACTCAACTAATCATATCAATCTCAATCCAGAAACTAACAGTTTAGCAGTGACCAATTTCATTCTTAACCGTAACAGGGAATAATTCTGTAAGTAAATAGCAAGAGTCTACCTACAGTCCCCCGGCCGCCCATACAACCAAGGAACACAAACAAGTGAAAACAAACCCTCCGGCATCCCATACTACCGAAGCGTACAATCAACAAACAACAAACAAGGGCGGAGCCTCAAACAATGAATGATATGATGCATGAAGATCTCAAGTGAAATGGTATCTCTGTATGTACCTCCTCCGGTGCCGATCCGGCCCAACAGGTAGGTTCCATGGAAGGACAGTGCCCGTATACCTCTACTCCACCGTATACCCCTCCTCCGGCACACGCAGCCCGTAGCCCCTGGCCCGGATGGCAAGGTCCATGGAGGTCCCAGACCCCATACTAAAACTCAATATCAGAACATGTATCAAGATAGAGACCCAGTCTCGATATCAAGATAGAGACCCAGTCTCGAATATGCATGCCCAGACCCTGTCCAGGACTAAAAATAGTAGAAAAATATCTCAAAAACCCCTCCAAGGGTGCCCGGGCGTCGCCGGGTCTAAACAGTAAAAAGTCCTCTCAGGTGCTCGGTCCAACCGAGGCTAAAAATCATCTCAAGTAGTAAGAAAAACTCAACTAGCACTCCGGCCCTGCCGAGTCTAGCGATAATCGTAAAACTGATGATTTTAAACATAATTTTACTTTCTTGCCCAAAAATCTCCACAAGTGAAATCAACCATTTCCGAATCATTTCCATCAAAAACGGGCCCCCCGGGCCATGCAAGGTTTAGAAAACAGTGCCAGTAGGCCCGAAGCCAAAGCCACAGTAAAACATGGATAAAACCTCTTTATATGCATGTAAATGGTATGATCACACACAATAGCTGCCCCGCAGCTCACAATCAACCTATCGACCCTGCACATGCCCACAGCTACTCAGCAAGCATAACCAGCCTAGAAGGATAATTCTATGCCCGGGACTCGCGGACATTCCCAAATTCCCACCTTATATGTTCCAGAGTCAATAAGGCCTCACAGGACCACAAGGGTAAATAAAATATAACGGCAAATACTACAAACAACGGAGGAACAAAAGTAGGCGGACATGAATAAAGCGGTCGAGGTCTGTGGTACCAACCTAATAAACCAACCCAAGGATGCCCATTAATACAATTTTATTTTATATATACGGAGTCTAGGAAAAATAAACCGTAACCTACCTGTCGTCCGACGACAAGTTTGAACCTCTCCGAGAAACTCCGAAACAAAATTAAACTTGAACTCGGGCTTGAATAATTTGACGTAGATAATTGATTTCTCTTTTCGGTGCTCAATATAAAAGCAAAATAAGAACAGTAATATTTCCTCCACCAAATATCCCTTCATCCATTTGCTCGCATAAGCAAATGTTTGGATGGAAAGAAAATGAATGTTTTGTAGTATAAGTACAGCAACATATATGTAAGTGGAAATGTTTTCTATGTATATCCACACTACTGCCAGCCAACCTTAAGCAACATTTGCTGGCCACTCCCTCCACCTACACGTGGAGTGGAGGTGGCAAGGCCAAGAAGGGGTTCTTATCCCGTTATTTATATATTCGGGTATTGCATAAATTGTGGTAAAATAAATATAGCTTTTTAAATATACCACAATTATTAGAAAATTATTTCGAATAAAACCTACTATATTATAATAATAAATTTCAACATCACTAAATTTATTATCTCCGTTAAAATATTACGGAGTATAAAAACCTTATCAAATAAATACGTATACACTTATATCGTATCAAATATATTTTTCATAAACCTTTAAAATATTTTGAAAAGGCAATAATAATATAATATTTACCAAATTCAACTTTTAAATAAATATTTCAAATACACGCACGATGCTAAAAATTCTTAAGCTTAGGCTCGCAATTCGCCAACGCACGATTTTGATACTCAAGAATTCTCTCGGGATCCTCCCTTATGTTTTATAACTGTTTCGGAACTGAAATGGCATTTTAAAACGTGACGTCGAGGCTTAAATCGCGTTTAACCCGATCCGGTTCGCGACCCGGTTCGCAACCCGTTTTCTGCCAGACAGTCCGCGGTAAAACAGTCATAACTCTTTACTCCGAGATCAGTTGGACGTGAGGTTTTGTGCGTTGGAAACTAGACTCGTAGACCTTCGATTTGGTATTTCGGGGGACTTCTAACTCTTTATATATTGGGAGAAAAGCCTTGAGACATTTGACCCCAAAGTTCAGAAAATTTGTTAAAGAACTTACGATAACTTTTGTCGATTTGCTTGACTTCAAAACTTATACGTGGTAATGACCGGAAGGGTCATTACATTGATACATTTAAATATTTGTGGATTGGAGGTGTTCATCTATTTGTCAGCATCACTTTTTTCTCTTCACTTACAGAGGAGTTGACTCTCGTAAGAACTTTAGGTTTTGAGATAAAGGCATTACAAATCTACTCGCATTTAACAAAAAGCACAAATAAGACTATACTCTTATACATGGAAGCAGAGCAGTAAATTCATCACTGAACACAAATATGTCGTAATCTCTAACATCTTCCCCTTACAGCAGCCTTTTGAAGAGCAAATCTTCTGTGACAAAGTGACGAAATATTAATGGTTGTGACCACATCTATTCATCATAGGAAGAAAAAAGTGATGCAGGATATGACCATTCACCAATATCCATTTTCGTTTTAGTTATTGTACACTAATGAAACTTATTTGACTTCATTTTTAGCAAATTCGTCCAATTCATTACAACAGTTATTATGATAGTTCAGTTTGTAACAATTATAGTCTTCTGATATTGTAAAACTTTGGAACATTCAGTTTTAATTCATGAAATTTTCAATTCTATTACTGAGAAGATGTTCAAGACCGTTATGAATCTTAATATTCAAGTGAACTCTAATAATTCCCACATGCATTATGACGTACATGTAGTGAAAGCTCTATATATTTACTACTTATCTCTGAATTATCTACTGAAATAATTTCACCCTCTCCTGGATTGTGTAAGCCATAGAAATTCACTTGTTCTAATAGATAGTTGGTTTGATGATGGGGTAAATCTAATGTAAGGCCTGCGAGGGGGAAATAAATGAAGGAAAGAACCAGTGAAACGTGAAACTCTGCACCTTCAGATCCTGCTCAAAGTAATGTATCAAATTGCTTGTGAAAGGAAAAGGAGTATACCTGGCTTGACTATTAAAATTGATTCTGACTACAATGTCGTACCTAATTGCAGCATGTAAAGTGCCAAATGCCCCTTTCAGATTTCAAATCTCGCTTCAGAAGGTCCAACTGAACCTTTATGTTAGTTGGTAAAAAATGACTTTGAGAATTTTGAATATAGGCATACATCATAGTCAAATAATTATGTGAAATTGATTGAGGACACTACATAAACAGGTAGAAGTTATTGATTGTAGGATACATGACACACGCATAAACATGTCTGAAAATAGCAACTTGTAGGTGACAAGTTAGTGTTCGGTACTCCCTTCTGAGTCTTTACTCATTTGGATTGCACCAGGTTCCTCTCCAGAAGGTAATGGTCCCCACCAGGATTATGCACAAATCTGCTATATTACATATTAGTCTTGAGCCTTTTTGAATTTTAAACAGTTTTTCGAAATAGTTGTTTTGTAAAAATGGGATAAAATATTTTCCAAATCAGCTTTATAATAGTTCTGAGTAATAATTTATATCTTTCACATTTAATTATGAGGAATTTATATAAAGTTTGCTTAAAAAGCTGTTGTAAAGTTAATTTTGTAAGAAAATCCTTTTAAAAGATTAACGTTTGATTTTTCTCTAACTTAATTCAATGAGGTATTAATTGAATAAATTAATTTCATAATTATAAAAGAGGTAATCATATGTTAAAAACGACAATTATTTTTGATTGATTAAATTTATTAAAGCTCGAGGTTAATTGTAATCAGTTCATCTATATTTCAAATCTAGCATATTTCTTAAAGTCTATCTCAATTTTAGCCGAATTTCACCTATTCATGCTTAATTTGGTTATTTTCTTAAAATTAGAGTGGCCACATAAATGCTCCTCATTAGGCTTTGCCCCAACCTTCATTTTGGGCCAGCAATCCGCCTGACCCGCTAGCCAATTCACAAAACCCGGTCCAACCCAATTCACCTTATCACACCCTTTACTCTCACTTTCTCTTTAAAACTCAGAATTCACGACCAAACGACCCCTTTAGCTCTCTCTCATCTCCTTCTCTCAACAAGCAGACAAAAACCCTAGCCGCCACACTAATCCCTCCATCTCCTTCACCTCTCCGTACTCTATACGCGTGCCAGGCACGAAAAGTCATACCAAGAAGGTACTAGGACAGCTACGTGATCCGCACCTCCCCTTTGTATGAGTTGGTCAAAATCTTCCACGATGGCACGATTTGGAGGAGCCCATCCTTATCCAGCTCGAACATTCAAAATCTGTAGTAAAATTCCCAGAAACCCCTTATCCCACATCGAAATCAACCCCCAAAATTCAGCCAAATATCCACCTATATAAACCCCACTGATTTTACAGTGTGGGTAAGCTTGAAGGCCAACTGAAGGAATTCTTTTGAGTCTTTTGGAGAACCGATCTCTGGCTCACAAGAGTTCTGAAGCATTCAAAATGTTTTCAGAGCAAGAGGAACCCTAAAAAAGAGCTTGAAAAGCTTGGGGATCCTTTGGCGAAGAATTCAAAGTTCTTTTCATTGTTTTAAGGAGATTTGATTCTAAGAGTTCAATTTCGGCGGTGGTGGAGCTTTTTCCAGCAAAGCTCGAGTTCTGGTTCGCTGCTCCAAAAGAGGTAAATCCCTCATCCTTTTCTTTGTTTTTCTTAACATAATGTAGAGTTGTCTATTCTCTTCTTTTCTTTTAGAAATATTTTTGTTGGTTTTAGGCTGGTTTTGCTCTGATGATTACGAGTTTTGTTTTCTGTCTTTTAGAAATTCTAGGGTTCTGGTTGTTATCTGATCTGGTATCAAGAAATCATGATAGAAGGTTTAGTTTTTTCTCTGAAGCATGCTGAACTTTTTTTCTTAGTTTTTCTGTCTATTTTCTTTTGATCATGTGTTTCCTTATCTGCTTAGTCATAAATGTTGAGTAAAAAGGGTGTTAAGCATGAAGCAGGAAATCAATTCCATTTCTAGTAACGTGTTTCGATGAAATATATGAGTATGAAATCATTTCTTGAAACCAGCTTGTGTATGAAACTTAGTTGATTGATTCATGTTATACCTGTATGCTAACGTTCATCTACTTGATGGGGAATTAACTTAGTCTTCATCCCATCCCCTTCTCTTTTTCCTTGTGTGTCATGATAGAGGTTGGTCCTTTCAAAAAATTTGTGAAAAAAAATTAATTTATGTCATACGTTCGAGCTGCTCTGCCTCTATTTTGATCATGTCCTAAACTGAAATGCTTTTTCTTCAGTTTCAAACGAATCTTGAATGCATCTTTATCAGTATTTGGAAGTTATAAACTGTGATTACCTATGTCTAGGCATACCTGTCTTCTGTCTTAAACATGTTGGATGTGAAAAATGTTCGTGTTAATTTAAAGCTCAAAGGCACTTGCTTGGTCATAAAATAAGAGCATTCCTTTTCCTCGTATCTTGACGTGTCCTCATCGTGTTAATTTGTTCAGTTATATGTTTCACGCTTTCTCTTATAGCTTGTATTTGACATGATAAAGCCTCTGTTTAACTCTAGACGAGTATAAACCATCTTTAAATTTTCCTTGTTTCCGCCTCATAACCTGCAAAATTTGTTGAAATTTCATGTCTTTCCTGAGATAGATTTCAGAAATGTTTAGGTACCATGAGCTTGAATATGGATTTCTGCTTTATCTATGAAAGCTTTCTATTCATTATGGTTTGGGAATCTTAGTTTCTATACACAAGCCAGTCAATAAGCCCTTCGGGAATTGATCTATGCAACATGTTTATCGAATCCTGTTTTGGCCTACCTGTTGGTCTCATTTCTTGGTTTGTTAAAGAATCAGTATGTCAAATGGCCAGCTATAATAAAAAATGGGCAAAACTTGTTTGTAAATATGCAATAGCCTCGCTTGTTTAAGTTTTGATACATTGAAATTGGTTCTCGGATAGATTCTAATCCCAATATCTTTTCTTTGTTTTGTCAGATGAACTGCTCGAGTCCGCAAGGACTCATCCTCTTCACTGCATATTCGTTTTGGGTTACGACCCAACAAAATTTACTCAAGTCAAACCTCGCGCAAGGAAGGAATGTTACAGGTGGAAGATGAAAAATGGGTTGAACCCATAAAGGCAGCAGCAGTAATAGCAGTCCAAGAGGACTGAAATAAAAAAATGGGCCAAAAGGCCCAATTCATAAGGATGCAGCATCAGAAACGGTCCAAGTGAGCTAAAATTGAAGGAAAACGGACTAAAAGTCCAAGTGCAATGGCGGAAGTAGGCCGAAGCCCATATTTTAGTTTAGGACAGGTTTTCATGGATCTTAAAGTCCAAATTGAGCTCAAGGCTTAATTACTTCTCTTTCCCCTAAAACTCTTTATATTGTTTAGTTAAAATTACTTGTAATTAATCTAGACTAACATATTAACTTAGTTGAATTTCCCTAACGTAGGCGTTATTTCTTATTTTAATATTTTCTCTCAAGTTTCCTTATAAGTGATTTCTTTGCATGAAAATATACTTTCTTGACACAAAGCATGCCTACAGTTTCTCTCAAATAACGACTTCAATCTGGAAACAAAGGGAGCGTTTTCATTCACTTTCGTAATTCAAGAAAAATAAAGGCTTCCTTAAGTTTCAAGTGCCAAACCATACTTGTTATTTTCTTTGAAATGAATGCATTGTTTCCAAATCGTTATCATGCATTTCAAATTCATTTCATTTACTTTAGTAAAATGTCTTAGGCTTTAATTATTAAAGATACGCATATTTTCTCTTTATGTTTTTTCCAAATCATTTTCAAATATTTCGATCTTCTCTCATGTTGTCAAATACGTTAGTCAAAATAAGTTGTGTTTTCAAACAAGTCCAGATAACTGCAAGTTAGCGGATATCCGAGTGTCTTTAAAACCTTCTCGGGATATTAATAGGAACTCTTACCCTAAATCTCTTAGTTTCTAAATCTTTAACTGTTTTAAGACTTTAGAAATTTTTACAAGTTTTTCTTGGTTTTCCTTTTATAAAATAAGTGGCGACTCTTTCTTTTAAATTGAAAATATTTTGAAACTTTAACTAGATTTTCGAAATGATTTTCAACTAAGTCATTTTTTCCCGAAAACATAAATGGTGACTCCAGCGGTCGGTTAACGGTCACTTGTTGTTTTAGCCTGGGTTGTCCGCTTGGGTTCCCGGTCAATTTCGAAACCTATTCTAGTAAACCCAGGATGGAGCGAAACCAAATCCCAAAATAGGCATTGACCTAATATGTCTTAATATCCAAGGGATATTAATTCCATTAGTAAGACCACCTTGTGTTCGAAAGGTCCCACGGCCCGAAAGAACAATCATCCCATACATGCTCAATTAAAGGATGTGATGTCGAGTTGTACAAATCATTGTCCCTCAGGATTGGGATACATTTAGATAGTCTTTTATTTTTTGAAGATTGTCATTCGAAAGGCGTTTGGAATTTGCAAGAAGTCCAAGAAGTTCGAGAACAAACGACCAACCACGACGGCCTAGTTTAGGATTGTACCCCAGCATGGGACTGATTTTGATGTACATTCCTTTTCCTGCAATTTTGTACACCCATTTTTATTTAATCAATATGCATAAATATATTTTGAGGCAATGGAACATTTACAAACGACATACACATCCTTCAATTCTTTTGGCCTACCTTTGGCATAAAAAGGTCACATATCCGTATAAAACGCGCTATGAACTGTTATGTGATATAACTGTCTTATGTGCTTACATATGTTGCTTTAATCGAAGGTGAATTGATTCACTCATACTTGAATATTTTAGAACCCATAGGCAGGATAAATGTCCACTGTGCAAAGTCCGACTAAAATCGCTCTTGGAGTTCTTCAAACTTCCCAGAGAAGTTCAAAGACTTCTTAAACCCTTTTTCACAAAACAAACTTACCTTATCCGAACTACATCCTTTCAAGGTCCGTCCCCTATCTTTAAAATTTTTTCATTTCTCCACTTCGATGAAAATGCCAAAAAATTCAGAAGGCACAGCAAGTGCTACAAGACAAGTATTAGAAGACTCTACAAGTCAACCTTCTTGATAGAATCCGCTTATCCGAAATCGATGGCAAATTTATGTCTATCGAATCCTCGAACACCCGTGGATCAATTTGCCTTGATGAAAATCAACTTTTATGTGTTTATTTCCAATACCTTGTAGTGCTTGTCACCAACAGAATCTAACATATCAGCCTTTGAGTTGTTTTTATTTCAACAGGTAATAGAAATTGATCTGTGTTGACAAAACTGGCCGAGCATCCCTACTTCACCCGCTCAAAGTCACACATAGATTCCCCCTCTAACCCTCTCTTTTCTAAAGGAAAAATGACTGATAGTGAAGAAGAGAATGCCTTGGCCGTGAGAGACAGTATTATCGTAGAACAGAGTGAAATAATTGCCGAACTAGCAAGGGATCTGGAGAAGATGCAAGAAGAGGTGCAGAAAGCCAAAGATATGGCGAGCTTGGCTATTGCTTCTAATACCCCAACTCTGGGTAACTCCCAAGCCCGTCTCCAAATCCCTCCACTCAATTCCCCGTTAAATGAAAACCGACCAAGGGATATCCCTCCTACCTCCGCACCTAGACCTTCCAACGAACCTTTCTCCAGTAATCCCCCTCATATCGGATCCTCCTATCAAATCCATACTCCTCCTATCCAGCATACTAACCAGAGGAACAACAAGTGCCTATAATCCACAAAACCTCCCTCCAAATTACCAAAATACACCACTAAACACCTACAACTCCCAGAATAATCATCTCAATATCACTAACCCACCCAACTATAACCTCGCATACCCAAATGCCATTCCACATGTCCAGCCTCCTCCTGTTAAGAATATGCCACCTCCTGTTTTCCATGCTATGGTAGAACCATACACTGCCCTCCCAGAAAGCCCCAAGCTTGATCACTACGAGGAGAAAGAGAAAGAGATGAGGTCCGCAGAGAAGAAGCGTGATCATGACATGACCCAGATAAAAGAAGAGATAGCCAGGATCAAGGAATTTTTGGGATCGTCTTATGAGAAAGGCTATGACTACGATGATCTCTGTATCTATCCAGAGATGGACTTGCCAGACGAATTCAAGATTTCCAAGTTCGAAACCTTCAATGGTATTAGGAATCCCGAGGCTCATTTAAGAAGCTATTGCGACCAAATGGTTGGTGCTCGGAAAAATGACACTCTGTTAATGAGATTGTTCAACCAAAATCTGAGCAGAGAGGCTTTAGAATGGCTGTCGCGCCCCATTTTTCTCGCGAAAAGCTGAACATCGACGTGGCAAATCTCTTTTGGATAAAAAAAGAGTGAAGAGTCGCCACCTAACGAATTAAAGGCGCGTTACGGCACCATGCTAACTAACTACGGTTAAATTAATTAAGGTCTACACAATCAGAGAATCGGGTAAGTGTTCAAGTTACCTCGAAAGAAAGGTGTTAAGCACCTTTCGAGGTCTACAAATGTGAGTCCATTCCAGATTCGTTATTTATGTGGGGATTAGGTGATAAACAAATGGTCCAATGAATTTATCAAATTAAAATTGAACTAAGTGATGAACATACAAACTTTATTTTTAAGATAAGTAAACAAATTAAGCGTAAGTTCACTTATTAATCCAAAACATGTGATAAGTGATTAAATACGTCGGTTTATGCATTATTTAAAACAAGTGAAAAAATAGACATGCAAACTTCCACAATACCAATTTAAATACCTAATGATTTAAGCATAACGAATCTTTCTTTTAGACGATTAATGAAAACTAGTAACAATTTAACTGTTACCTAATTAATGTGAATCTAGGTGATAAAGTGATTAAACATGCTCACTTATTAATTATTTTAAAACGGGTGAGTAAAACAAAACATAAAAATAACTTGATTATTCCTTAATTAAAGCCAATTTAAATAAATAGATGATTTAAACATAGAAGCACCTTTATTTTAAAAATAAAATAAAATAAAAAGGCGTAAATTATTGTCTAATAAATAAGAAACTAAGTAATTAAATAGCAAATTTATTTTTTTAATTATTTAAAATAAGGGAGTGAAAGCTAAACATAAAAACTATTTTTACTTAATTAATACGAATTTAAAAACTAGGTTATTAATCATAAAAAATCTTTAATATTATATAAGCAAGGAGAGAGAATATAATTAAAATAGTAAAATAAAGAGGAACAAGCTATGTTTATCAAAGAAATTTAAAGTTAAATAATTACACCAACAATTATTCCAATTGACTTAAACAAGTGAAACTACATAATATTACAGGTCTCAAAATAAAGGTGGTAGCTACCCCAAACAAACAAAGATCAAGAATAAATAAATTCAAGAGTAAATAGTTTTGAGATTTGAATAGAGTAAATTTTTTTGTTTCGTTTAAAGAAATAAGATGTTTGTTGCTTTATTAAGATGATACCACAATATTAATAATCGCGCTCAGTTGACTTTAGCAACAAGTTGATTGGAGGTCCGTCTTAAAGTTCAAAAGTAATAATAATACATTTTAAAACAAGTGAAAGATTTGATTTTGAATATAAACACGTAAATATATTTACATATAAATACACATAATTCTCTTTTTGAAAGCTTTGGTGAATGGTACTCCCGGGGATGCGTTGGCTTAATTAAATATTGGAAAGTAGACCTCATAATTCCTTTTACTTTCCCACTAACTATAGGTTAGGAGATAGTGTTTATATAATTTAAATTTTTTAACACACTGTCTAGATCAAGTTGTAGGAAAAGGAATTGAAATAGTGGTTTTAATATTAAGAATGAAAGTTGTAAAAGACATAAAAGCTTGTGAGAGAAAAAAAACTATTTCAGAACAATAAGAAAGTTTTAAGTAATTAGCACATAATTCCCGCCCCCAAGCAGCCCCAAATTTTATTTATTATCGATGTTTATACAGTAAATATTACAGACCAAATGAAAGAATATAATTAACAAAATAATTCAAACTGGTGGTTGAACCAACGATCCATATCCCACTCCCAGGCAACTCTTCATTTCCGATTTAACCGTAGTAAAGAACCTGTCAAAAACATAATAAAATATTTGCCAACAGAGAGAACCTGGAGAGAGACTCATGAGACACCTTCACATTAATCCCTGACATGTCAAGTTCCTGAGAACCTCAAGGGTCCTAGGCAGTACTTATGTCAAGGCGTGTTGGGACGTGTCGAGGATCTCGATTCTCAATATGAAAATACACAGAGATATAATACAAAGGTAGAGTACTTTGTCACCAAACCCATCAAATTATCACTTGAATAAACACAAAGAAAGCCAGAGGAACTTCAAGAAGGGAAAAACATAGGTTCAACACATAATTCAAACCAACAGGGACAAGGCTTTTGATGTAACTCCTATAAACATGATTCCTATTAACTCATACATTTAAACACATTCAAGTTAAGACGACGTACCTGCTAGCCTCCATTAAAGAGAACACAAGAGGAAACAAAAAGAAAAATCATGCGTACAAACTTAATCACTTTGATCGGAAACTAACTAGTAGGCAGTAACAACAAGAAGGATTCAACAACCAACCCTTAGCAAATCAACATGCAGTTATCCGCAAATAAAAAGAAAATACTCAAAGTCTCCCACTTAGCAATCAGTCCACTTATCAGCCAAAAAGAGAAGTTCATAAACATATGAGAGTAGTAGTGTAAAGTCTGTCCTAATGGAGAGGAGAAGAGTTGTTTAAATAGTCAAGTGTAGTCAAACTCAATCAAGAAAAAGAATCATCAATCACATAAGTCTTTCCTTGACTAAAGCAAATTTAATTAATTCCGTATAAGGAGAATCCAATCGTACCATAAGTATTTGTCACAGAAATAATTGAGGGGAAAAATCACAAAGATTTCTCTTAGACAGAATAGGTAAAGCTAATCATTTCACATGAGATCAGGCAAGTAAAAAAAAAAGATGGATCTAAAGGCAGTCACAATTAAGCATAGAACTACAAAGGAAATAATCATTTGACACTATCAAAATTTACAAAAATAGACAAGTATTCAAGGATGTTTTAACCAATTAAGGGGAAAGGAGTATCAATAAACAGAGTGAAATAAGGTAGAGTTAGCATAATTAATCAAGTACTAAAATCATGATCACTGAATAAAAGGGAGGAAATAAGTATTTAAGATAAGCAATCAAAAGGAAATCCTTTCCTCAATTATAGCATCCAAATCAAGTAGGGGCAGGTTATTTCAAGATTACCTTAATTAAAAAAGTACTGAAGTTTGTCAAGCATTTACAAGAGCAAATTGAGATAGCAATAATCATAAAAGATTTTTCCTCAAGTAAAGTAATCAGATCAATTTGTCACAAATCCAATCAAGGCTTACAAATAAAGAGCTTTCATATGTTTGGAAGGCTGACCATACAAAGGGAAATCCCAAGTTGTCATTTTTAATATGTAATGAGTTTGTAATGAATCAAATTTAAGCAAAGGAATAAAATGTAGGCAGTGTATACACATAGATTTGACTTAACTCAACTATCGCGAACATCGCTTAAGGAATAATATACGGCTCAATTTGTACAAATCAAGAATTAATCCAATAAGTAAGCACATGATATTCAAATCTAACGCATGCATTAGAATTAATCATGCACGATGAGAGTGAAAACATTCAAACAGAAAGGAACATATTCTACACCAAACTCATGCTTGAAATTGGATAATACTACCTATATCGAAGAATGTCAAACCTGGCCGAAACAGAAACGAACAATGATTTCTTGTTATCCTCGGAATGTTGTGGAAACAATTTTGAAAAAATCTACCACCGGTACCTTGTACGATTTCCTCTTTGTGGAGCTAAAAATAGGGCTTTGGGTTTCTGTTTTGGTGGTATTTTGGTGTGGTCGAGGTGCTTGGTCATAGATGAGGAGAGGGGAGAAGGAGAAAGTTTAGGCGGAGATGTGTGTGGCGGCTGGTGGAGATGGAGAAGAAGAGATGGAGCTTTTTTTTTGGGTGAAGGGTGGGGGCTGTTTCATCGGAGTAGCGGTGAAGAGAAGAGATGAAGATGAGGGGGCGAGTTTGGGGTGGTTGTTTCTGGGTTCTACCGGAGACGAGGAGGATGGCAGAGGGAGTTTGTTTGGTGGGGGTTTCACCGGAGACACGAGGCAGCGGTAACGAGCTGCCACTCATCGGTGGGGAGAGAAGAGGAGGAGAGTGAGGGAGAAGAAGGAGATAGAGGGAAAGGAGAATGGAGAGAGACGATTGGTAGCTGCTGGTGGCGCGAATGGGAGTAGCAGTGGTGGTGGTTTTTCCGACCACAGATGAAGCGGCGACGGCTGGTGTTTGAGGTGGAGTTCACCGGAGACAGAGAGAGGTGGGAGAGGAAGAACGGACCACTGCGACTAGCAGTTTGCCAGCGGCGGAAGTGGTGGTGGGTGAGGAGATGAAGAGAGGAGGGAGAGAGATTAAGGGAGATGGAGGGGTGGTGGCTGGTATGAGTGAATGGGGCTTAGGGTTGAGGGGTGTGTGTAATTAAAAAGGAAAGGGTAGTGGGAGTTATTGATCAAATTAGATCAACAGCTGAGATTAGATTTGATGCGGGTCGGGTTGGAGCGGGTCAGACAGATTGGGGCAATTGAAATTGAATTTGGTATTTAAAATTAAGCCCAAATTGACTCAATTTAGGCTAGAATTGAAAGAAATTAGATAGAAAGAGGCTAGAATTTAAATAAATTGAGGGATAAATTGAAATTAAGCTGTTATTTAATTAATAACATCCTGCATACATAATTTTGTAAATAAGATAATAATTAACAATAATTATCAAACAAAGAATATTATTTAAAATTATAAATAAATTACGTATATATATATTGTACGTGAAATTAATGACATGTAATATTATATGAAATTTTACGATAAATAGTAATAATAAGAAATAAATTATATATTTATATAAGTTGTATATGAATTTAAAATATGTCAAGACGATGATAAAATACGTGATTTATTTAGTAAATAAAAGCGATACGCTAGGAAAATTAAGCTTTAAAAATAAGAATAACTAGTAAAATAACAACCCGAGAGAGTTATAAGGAGGTCAAAATTGGGTGTCAACAGCTGCCCATTCCTTGCTCGGGAATGAAGGATGAATTGTCGGGCAAGGAACGTTGACTTAGTAGCCAATTTTGTCCGACCGGAAGCATAGTTCTTCGAAATTGGAGAAACAAGAGGGGATTTCTGAAAATATTGCTACCGAGACTTCAGTTTTAAGTTGCCTACATATCTCTGGTTTTATGAGAATCAGGTCTTGTGTAGTTCTAGATTTAGGGATGAATGAGATCCTCAAAGAAAATCAACAAATATGAAACTTGAATGAGGATAGCACGAGTTGGCAAGCTAGAGTAATATGAAAGGGTGAAACGTGAATATGATTTTGGGTAAGTCATGGCGATATGGGAATTAGATTAAATAACTAGAAGAGTTGTATCTCAGAAATGGGAGCGAAAATTGTTTTCATCCATTTCTTTCCTTTGATGCTTGCAACTTCTGATATAACTAGGTAAAACGGTTAACTAATAATATTATAGAAGCATGAATTAATGCGATGAAAAGTAGTGATTCTTGAAAATAATAATGATAAAAGGAGGTAAGAAGACGTATTTGTTTGTTTGAAAGGATAGTGCTTAACCCATTCAACTTTCAAAGAACAATGCTTAGCGTCTTGAGAAGGTAATGCTTAACCAAATCAACTTCCAAAGGACAATGCTTAGCGTCTTGAGAAGGTAATGCTTAACCAAATCAACTTCCAAAGGACAATGCTTAGCCTCGGGTAATATTTTGAAATGGTAGTGCTTAAACCAATCCTTCCGACGGACGATGCTTAGCCTCGGGTAATATTTTGAAAAGGTAGTGCTTAACCCAATCAACTTCCAAAGAACAATGCTTAGCCTCGGGTAATATTTTGAAAAGGTAATGCTTAACCCAATCCTTCTGACAGACGATGCTTAGCCTTGTGTAATATTTTGAAAAGATAGTGCTTAACCCAGTCAATTTCCAAAAAACAATGCTTTACCTCGGGTAATAATACTTCCGATGGACAATGCTTAGCCTTAGGTAATTTCTTGAAAAGGTAGTACTTAACCCAATTAACTTCCAAAGAACAATGCTTGGCCTCAGATAATATTTTGAAAAGGTAGTGCTTAACCCAATCCTTCTGACGGACGATGCTTAGCCTTGGGTAATTTCTTGAAAAGCTAGTGCTCAACCCAATCCTTCCGAAGGACAATGCTTAGCCTCAGGTAATTTCTTGAAAAGGTAGTGCTTAACCCAATCAACTTCCAAAGGACAATGCTTAGCCTCGGGTAATACTTTGAAAAGGTAGTGCTTAACCCAATCTTTTCAACGGACGATGCTTAGCCTCGGGTAACATTCTTGGAAAGGTAGTGCTTAGCCCAATCCTTCCGAAGGACATTGCTTAGCCTCGGGTTACTTCTCATTTAGTAGCCCAATAGTAATTGATTGGTAGAAACTCAATTTTAGTAGCATAATTCAGTATTCGATAATTCGATAATAGTCTAGCATCATCAGAGCCGAGTAAAGTAACCTGCATTTCTGCATCCAAAGTAAAATTGTAAGTTGTGAAAGGCAAAAGATTGACTCGTACCTTTGCTTGTATTTTTCTTGTTGGACTTCGAACTTGTACTTTGCCTAGGTTTCTTGAGATGTAATACTTGAAATTTTTGAGGGTCCCTCAATTTTTTATTTTTTTTGCCCCAATTTATGACTTGAAAAAATTTGCACTCTTCCTTTTGAATTTTCAAAAGGACAATGCTTAGCCTTAAGAATTTTATCACTAACGATATAATATATTTTTGATATTGTACCTATTATTCCTGCACTCAAAGAAAAATTATAAGTTTTAAAAAGGGAAGATTGATTCGTGCCTCTGTTCGGATTTGAGCTTGCATTTGCTTGGTTGTCTTGTGGTATGCAGTTTTGATGAAATTTTTGAGCCCTCCTCAAAAATTTCTTCCCCAGTGTAGAACTCAATCCTAGACTAGTAATTCTTGTAGAGCAAACGGTTGCTTGCCATGAATTTTGAGGCTCCCTCAAAATTCTGTGCCAGTCTCATGGCTTATGATAATGCTTTTTCCGATGGAATATTTTAGGTCCTCTCAAAAATTCTGCCCCAGTTTCAAATACTTGATAAGGTGAAATGAAAATTTTATTATGATGAGACCGAACTCCACAGGAGCGCCTAAGTATCCCTCTTAAATAGGAATCAGGTCAAACGTAGTTCCAATAACATAAAAGGAAAGCACAAAGAAATTTTATCTTGATCCAAGTGCATATCACTATTGCCAAATTAATGAAGTTCAAAGGTATTTCGAATGCTCGGGAGCCTCAACCGGGGAGACAACATAATGAAACGTCATTAAAATTATACTATTTCAAGTGTATCACATTAGTATCAATCAATGTTTGAATATGATCTTTCAAAGCTCGGCATTCTTTCGTGGTGTGCCCTTTCATCCCTGAATGATAAGCACAAACTTTAGTGAGGTCGAGCCATTTTGCATGTGTATCCATCACAAGCTCAAGAATGGGAGTAATATAGCCAGCAACCTTTAATCTCTCATATAATTGGGCTATGGGCTCTGCCAAACGAGTGTATTGCTTGGGTGAATTTTTCTTAAAATTGGCTCAGAATTTTGAGGATCGATGGGATCCTTTAGATCTTGGTAGCTTTTGATGAGCTGGTGGCTTTTGAAATGTGGGTGGAGGGCATTAAAAATATATAGGTTGTGTATTATAAATGGGATGAGCAATAGAATTGTAGGACGGTATTGGATAATCATGTGTTATCGCGGAAGATGAAAGCCCTTGGTTTATGGGTGTTTGGCATATCAAATGAGTTTTTTGCCCCTCGATAACTGATACAATATTCACCTCTTTCTTGTTCTCGATGAACTCATCAGAGTGTGAAGTTTTATTAGCTGCTTGTAATGCCTCCAAATTTGTTATCATGCCATTCTTTATGCCTTCCTCAATTCTTTCTCTCAGCTTGATGATGTCAAAAAGCTTACGGTCTTGTATGAGCATCATCTTTTCATAATACTGTGTCTCTTGAGCACGCATAAAGAGTTCTTTCATTTGCTCTTCGTCTAATGGAGGACGTGCTTTAGCGGCATCATATATTCATCTTATTCCATATTCTCGGAATGATTCCGTAGGTCTCTTCTTCAAGCTCAGAATGTAAAACCAATCAGGCGCTTTCTTAATATTAAATTCAAATCTTTTCATAAAATCAGAGGCCATATCAGTCCATTTTGAACATTTTTTTGAATCCTTTGCAATATACCATGATAAAGCATCTCCGGTAAGACTCTTCATAAATAATTTCATGCGAATCTGTTCATTTTTTCTGATGCCTACTATCTTATCACAATATACTCTTAGATGTGTCTTTGGGTCTCCAGTCC
Source organism: Jaltomata sinuosa (assembly GCA_003996215.1). NCBI lineage: Eukaryota > Viridiplantae > Streptophyta > Magnoliopsida > Solanales > Solanaceae > Jaltomata > Jaltomata sinuosa. The sequence continues at coordinate 155,493 of QJPP01003954.1, read as the reverse complement.
CGTCGAACATTTCAAATTTAGGAGGTTGTACCCTTTAGGCAGTTCAACATTAGGATGGATGCACTAGTCCTCGAAGTTTAACCCTTCTACCTCTTTATTACCTTCCATATGCTGCAACCGATCATCCAGCTTTTCTAATTGTTCGGTCATAGTTCATATTAATATGTCCTTTTGAGAGGACTTTGACTCATAATGACGATGGGTGAAAGGGGTTTTCTCAACATAGATAGAGCTTGAATTGAGATTTTCTGGAGCATACGCATGAGTCACATTTGTAGTATATATTGGTAGTATGTTATGGATATGTAAACTGGTTTGGGAATTTATTGGAGCTAGATATGCATAATTGGACGTATTATGTGAATAAGCATGACTTTAAGGATGAGATGGTAAAGAAAGGCTTGTGAAAGTGGCTTGAGATTTGATAGGTATGTTGCCCTCGATTGATGTCTCTATGGGAGTATTCAGATTGGCCAAACTGCGAGCATGAGATAACTCTCCTTGCATCTCCAGAATTTTCTGTTTCAACCTTAATATCACCTTATTATGTTCAGGTGGATATCCTTCCTCTACACTCCCCAAAATCATATCAATCTTGTCATTGATGCCGTTGTTATCATTCATTTTTCTTTGCTTTGATAAGAGCTTATCTAGATCGAGTGTGATAAGCAAAAAGGCACGAATCAACCTTTGGGGAGTGGAGAAAATCAAAGCAGAATCAAGAGAAATCAAGTTAATGGATTGACACATATTGTGAGGATAAACACATTCTTTGCGAAAAAAAATAAACGCCGTAAATGCAAGGAACCTCATTGAGCCAGAGGTAGGCCTAAGATGACACATATATGATTCGTGATAATTTAATCCAAGCCAAAATTTAATATTAATTGAAGTTTAGAGTTGACAATAAACAAAATAAATTAATTTATTGAATCAAAATATAATCTACTATAATTTTTTATTGAAAAATAAATAAATTGAAGTAAACTAGGAAAAATAGGATGACAAGGGATAACCCTAAATTTGAAAGCCTTCATTGTATTTCGGAGATCTTGGATCAATCCTTTACTTTGATACCACAACCCAGTGAACCCTCTAATCTACTCCACAGTCGGCATTAGTTCAAAGTCCTTGAACTTGAAGACATGATCCCTTTTTATATCTTCCCACCATCTTCTTAATTTGTGGGGAACACCTCAAAACCATCCCAGCGTTGGAAAATGCTGGTGCGTCCTCCATTCTACAACCTGAAAAAGAAAATAAATTTTCTAAAATCCTTTTTATATTAACTTGGCTTGGATTAATTTGTCATGATCATTTAGCACATAATATGACGATTTGTCTTTGGATTGATGGAAACCCTTTGACAAGAGGGAGGGTACTAACTTTTTGGGTTGACCCCTAGGGCCAAAACACCTATGGTTGATGCATGCATGACTTACATAAAGGGGGGATACAATACTATCCTAAGTTTCTAAGATTTGGGTGAACACATACTCAAGATTTTCCTATGCGAGGAGGCACGTGATCACACGGTAGCAAAACTATCCCCTCACCTCACGTCTATGCCAACTCTCTAAAATGGGTAGTTGAAAGAATTTTGGAGAAGTGCAAAAGCACAACTTACGTGTAGAGTGTGTGAAAGTGTGAAGTTCCCAAGTGGGGGAAGTATGAGAGGAATGACAGTTATGAAAAGCGATAACACGTAGCATATAGGAAAATCAGTAACACGTTGAACAGTTAAGGAAAACAGTAAAAAAGATAAGTAACTAAATCAATAGAAAAACTTAAAAAACATATAACAGGTGAGCAGGAATCAAACATAAAACAAATAGACTATCTAAGGAAACAAATGAATGAGAAGAAGGGGCAAGCAGTTAACATGAAAACACGGAGAAAGAATATAAGAAAATGGTTAACCATGCTAAACTTTATCATGAACACACGAGGAGAAACAAAGAAAAGCACATTGATCATGATAAAACACACATTTAAAAATAAATAAATTAAAACATACAAAAATCTATTTCTAAAATAAAAGAAACAAATAAAGAGGGCAAAGAAAAGGGGTTCAACATGGAGTTAATCTTTCACAGAGATAAAAAGAGAAAGACTTACAAAAAAAAATATAATTTTATCCAACAAATCTACACATACTAAAATAGGTATCAAATAAATGAAAAGACTCTGAGCATGAAAATGTTTACTTATAAAAAATATCAAACAGGGAAAAACACAAATAAATTCTAAACATTAAAATAGATCGTTTATTTGAAAAATAAATAACAGAGAAAAGAAAAACAGTTAATTACAAAAAGAAAATAATAAAGTAACACAAAATCCCACATAACACAAAATCCGTAATGGTTAGAACCTAAGTATCCCCAGCAGAGTCGCCATTCTGTCGCGCCCTATTTTTCTCGCAAAAAGCTGGCCATCATCGTGACAACTCTCTTTTGGATAAAAAGGGAGTGAAGAGTCGCCACCTAACGAATTAAAGGCGCGTTAGGGAACCATGCTAACTAACTACGATTAAATTAATTAAGGTCTACACAACCAGAGAGTCCGATAAGGGTTCAAGTTACCTCGAAAGGAAGGTGTTAAGCATCTTTCGAGGTCCACAAATGTGAGTCCCTGTCAGATTCGTTATTTATGTTGGGATTAGGTTATAAACAAAGGGTCCAATGAATTTATCAAATTAAAATTGACTAAGTGATGAACATACAAACTTTATTTTTAAGATAAGTAAATAAATTAAGCGTAAGTTCACTTATTAATCCAAAACATGTGATAAGTGATTAAATACGTCGGTTTATGCATTATTTAAAACAAGTGAATAAATAGACATACTAACTTCCACAATACCAATTTAAATACCTAATGATTAAGCATAAAAAATCTTTATTTTAGACGAATAATGAAAACTAGTGACAATTTAACTGTTACCTAATTAATGTGAATCTGGGTGATAAAGTGATTAAACATTCTCACTTATTAATTATTTTAAAACGAGTGAGTAAAACAAAACATAAAAATAACTTGGTTATTACATAATTAAAGCAAATTTAAATAACTAGATGATTTAAACATAGAAGAACCTTTATTTTAAAAATAAAATAAAATAAAAAGGCATAAATTATTGTCTAATAAATAAGAAACTAAGTAAATAAATAGCAAATTCATTTTGATAATTATTTAAAATAATGGATGAAAGCTAAACATAAAAACTTGATTTTTACTTAATTAATACGAATTTAAAAACTAGGTTATTAATCATAAAAAATCTTTAATATTAGATAAGCAAGGAGAGAGAATATAATTAAAATAGTAAAATAAAGAGAAACAAGCTATGTTTATCAAAGAAATTTAAAACTAAGTAATTACACCAACAATTATTCCAATTGACTTAAGCAAGTGAAACTACATAATATTACAGGTCTCAAAATAAAGGTGGTAGCTACCCCAAACAAACAAAGATCAAGAATAAATAAATTTAACAAGAGTAAATATTTTTGAGATTTGAATAGAGTAAATTTTTTTTGTTTCGTTTAAAGAAATAAGATGTTTGTTGCTTTATAAAGATGGTGCCACGATATTAATAATCCCGCTCATTTGACTTTAGCAACAAGTTGATTGGAGGTCCGTCTTAAAGTTTAAAAGTAATAATAATACATTTTAAAAAAAGTAATAATAATACATTTTAAACCTGCTAGCCTCTATTAAAGAGAACACAAGAGGAAACAAAAAGAAAAATCATGCGTACAAACTTAATCACTTTGATCGGAAACTAACCAGTAGGCAGTAACAACAAGAAGGATTCAACAACCAACCCTTAGCAAATCAGCAAGCAGTTATCCGCAAATAACAAGAAAATACTCAAAGTCTCCCACTTAGCAATCAGTCCACTTATCAGCCAAAAAGAGAAGTTCTTAAACATATGAGAGTAGTAGTGTAAAGTCTATCCTAATGGAGAGGAGAAGAGTTGTTTAAATAATCAAGAGTAGTCAAACTCAATCAAGAAAAAGAATCATCAATCATATAATCTTTCCTTGACTAAAGCAAATTGAATTAACTTCGTATAAGGAGAATCCAATCCTACTATAAATATTTGTCATAGAAATAATTGGGGGGAAGAATCACAAAGATTTCTCTTAGACAGAATAGGTAAAACTAAGCATTTCACATGAGATCAGGCAAGTAAAAAAAAATATGGATCTAAAGGCAGTCACAATTAAGCATAGAACCAGAAAGAAAATAATCATTTGAGACTATCAAAATTTACCAAAATAGACAAGTATTCAAGGATGTTTTAACCAATTAAGGGGAAAGGAGTATCAATAAACAGAGCGAAATAAGGTAGAGTTAGCATAATTAATCAAGTACTAATATCATGATCACTGAATAAAAGGGAGGAAATAAGTATTTAAGGGAAGCAATCAAAAGGAAATCCTTTCCTCAATTATAGAATCCAAATCAAGTAGGGGCAGGTTATGTCAAGATTACCTTAATTATACAAGTACTGAAGTTTGTCAAGCATTTACAAGAGAAAATTGAGAGAGCAATAATCATAAATGATTTTTCGTCAAGTAAAGTAATCAGATCAATTTGTCACAAATCCAATCAAGGCTTATAAAGAAAGAGCTGTCATATGTTTGGAAGGCTGACCATACAACGGGAAATCCCAAGTTGCCATTTTTTATATGTAAAGAGTTTGTAATGAATCAAACCTAAGTAAAGGAATAAACATGTAGGCAGTGTATACACACCGATTGAAATTAACTCAACTATCGCGAACATCGCTTAAGGAATAATATACTGCTCAATTTGTTCAAATCAAGAATTAATCCAATAAGTAAGCACATGATATTCAAATCAGACACATGCATTAGAATTAATCATAATCGATGAGAGTGAAAACATTTAAACAGACAGGAACATGTTCTACACCAAACTCATGCTCGAAATTGGATAATATTACATATATCGAAGAATGTCAAACCTGGCTGAAACAGAAACGAACAATGATTTCTTGTTATCCTCGGAATGTGGTGGAAACAATTTTGATGAAATCGACCACCGGTACCTTGTACAATTTCCTCTTTGCGGAGCTAAAAATGGGGCTTTGGGTTTCTGTTTTTGTGGTATTTTTGTGTGGTGGAGGTGCTTGGTCAGAGATAAGTAGAGTGGAGAAGGAGAAAGTTTAGGCAGAGATGGGTGTGGCGGCTGGTGGAGATGGAAAAGAAGAGATGGAGCTTTTTTTTTAGTGTGAGAGGTAGAGGCTGTTTCATTGGAGAAGCGGTGGAGAGAGGAGATGAAGATGAGTGACCGAGTTTGGGGTGGTTGTTTATGGGTTCTACCGGAGATAGGGAGGATGGCAGTGGGAGTTTGTTTGGTGGGGGTTTCGCCGGAGACACGAGGCGGCGACAACGAGCCACCTCTCATCGGCGGGGAGAGAAGAGGAGGAGAGTGAGGGAGAAGAAGGAGACAGAGGGCAAGGAGAATGGAGAGAGACAGTTGGTGGATACTGGTGGCACGAATAGGATTAGCAGTGGTGGTAGTTTTGCCGACCACGGATGAAACGGCGGTAGCTGGTGTTTGCGGTGGAGTTCACCGGAGATAGAGAGAGGGGGGAGAGGAAGAATGGACTGTCGTGGCTAGCAGTTTACCAGCGGCGGAGGTGGTGGCAGTTGAGGAGATAAAGAGAGGAGGGAGAGAGATTGAGAGAGATGGAGGGGTGGCAGCTGGTATGAGTGAATGGGGCTTAGGGTTGAGGGGTGTGGGTAATTAAAAAGAAAAGGGTAGTGGGAGTTAATCTCGACCATTTTTCAAATTCGATCAATGGCTGAGATTGGATTTGATGCGGGTCAGGTTTGGAGTGGGTCAGGCAGATTGGGGAATTTTAAATTGAATTTGGTATTTAAAATTAGGCCCAAATTGACTCAATTCAGGCTAGAATTAAAAGAAATTAGATAGAAAGAGGCTAGAATTTAAATAAATTGAGGGATAAATTGAAATTGAGCTGCTATTTAATTAATAAATACTACATACATAATTTAGTAGATAAATAATAATTAACTATAATTATCAAACAAAGAATATTATTTAAAATTATAAATAAATTACGTATATATATTTACGTAAAATTAATGACATGTAATATTATACAAAATTTATGATAATAGTAATAATAAGAAATAAATTATATATTTATAAATTGTATACGAATTTAAAATTTATCAAGATGACGATAAAACACTTGATTTATTTAGTAAATAAAAGCGATACGCGAGGAAAATTAAGCTTTAAAAATAAGAATAACTAGTAAAATAACAACCCGAGAGAGGTATAAGGAGGGCAAAATTGGGTGTCAACAATGGTTCATCTCTCAGGAATTGAAGAAGTGGTCTAGATGGAGTCATCTGACCTGAGACTTTGCTCTAAGATTTGCATATAATGTGGAAGTTGTCCCGGATCGTTACTCTCTAGGTCGTATCAGACATAAATCAAATGAGGACTTCTGAGATTATGCCTATCGATGGAGAAAGAAGGCGGCAAAAGTTTGGCCTCTTATGATCGAAGAAGAGATAAGTGCAATGTTTATGCGCTCTCAAGATTCAGAGTTCTATGACAAAATAATATCAACAGTAAAAGCAAAATTCACCGATCTAGTTAAGATTGGTGAAATTATTGAAGAAGGTCTTCATAGAGGCAAGATTGCCAATGCCTCGGCATCCATAGGATCTACATGATTTCCCAAGAAGAAGAGGGAAGAGGTATCTTCAGTGTCCTCTAGTCCTAGCATGAAACCGAAGAAAACCTTCGGAGCCAACTTCAAAAAGTCACTTGTTCCAACAACCCCTCCCCCAGCTCCACAAAATGCTCAACCTATTTTCTATACTCATCCCATCTACCAAGCTTCACAACCAAATGTGCAATCCATTTACAAAACTCCATAGCCAAATATGCAACCCACTTACCAAGCCCCTCCACAAAACTTCCAAGTATATAAGAAGGCTCCTGAGAACCAGAACAATCGCCAGGTTCCTCCTCCTGCTAATACCGATCTCCCTCATTCAAATCTAGAAAAGAAAGTTCCTCGAACTTTCACCTAGATGGCTGAGACCAGAACTCAGGTATACGAAAGACTAAAGGCTACCGAATTTATTCATCCCATTCCACCCAAACCTGGGAACACAGACTCTCACTTTTACAAAGCCGATCAACATTGTGCTTACCACTCCGAAGGTGCCAGACACAGTACTGAAGATTGAATTAACCTGAGGCATAAGATACATGATTTGATTAATCAAAGGGTGGTCACATTACAGACAGCGCCGCCAAATGGTAACAATAACCTGTTCCCAAATCACGGAGGAGTCGATGTAAATATGATCGAGATAGAAGAAGACTGGGTCGTGAGCAAGTCTATATGCCAGCTGGTCCTAAAAAGCCAGAAGAGTTAGAGAAGTCTGTGGCTGCCTTGAGTAGCACAGAGAAGCCGCAATTCATTGTGTTGGCAGCACCTCAACAAGCTTTCGCTTTGGTACCAGAAGAAAAAGATTTCATAGTTGAGGCCTCCACATCCCATGGTATGACAAGATCGGAAAGATGTTATATCCTTGATGATTTGGCGAATGGTACATACAAAAAGGATCTGCAGAAGAGGCCAATCACTGAAGGATAAACGGGAGAATTCTGGAGAAGAATGCACTCAAAGGAGTACTCCATTGTGAAGAATTTGAAGAAGACCCCCGCTCAAATCTCTATTTGAGTGTTACTCATGAGTTCTCAATATCATAGGTAGGAATTACTCAAAGTCCTGAATGAAGCTTATGTATCGATAGGTACTAGTGTAGAGAATTTGACCACCATGGTAAGCCAAGTCCTAGGGGGCCACCGTATCTGCTTTAATGACGATGAGTTGCCTTTTGAAGGCATGATGCACAACAAAGCCTTACATGTCACTATCAAGAGTCAAGAGAAATTCTGAACAGGGTACTGATCGATGATGGATCGAGCCTGAACATCTGTCCGTTGTCCACACTGACTCAGTTGAAATATGATATGGAAAAGATTCTCCAGAGCAGGTTCAACGTAAGAGCCTTTGACGGAGGTCAAAGAGACACTATCGGAGAAGTTAACCTATTTATCAAAATGGGACCCACTGAGTTCCGCATAGAATTCCAAGTCATGGATATCACCACCAGCTATAACTTGCTCCTGGGAAGGCCATGGATCCATGGAGCTGGAGCTGTACAATTAACTTTGCACCAGATGGTAAAATTCATCTAAGAGGAACATGAGGTGGTGATCCACGAAGAAGGAAGTCATTTGATCCGTCCTAATGGTTATGTCCCTGTGATTGAAGAAGTTTTGACGGGGAGCCAGCAGAGATCATAAATTCCACTGGAGAGGATCTTGCTCCTCAAATTCCCATGCCACCCATCTATAAAATGCTTGCAACCACGATGCTAAGGAGCAGGTACCAGCCAGGTTTTGGGTTAGGAAAAAATTATGACGGCATGACCAAGCCAATAAGCATCCCTAGATAATTGACAAGGCATGGACTAGGATATGTAGCCCGAGAAGATAAGGCAAAAGTCAAAGAAGATAAGCAGTTAGGACTGCCAAAACTGCTCCCTCACTTATATCAGTCATTCGCAGTACGTATTGGTTCCCCAACCGACGGGTTAGATGATGGAATAAGAGATCTGTTTGAGGAATGCAATAGTATAACCAAAGAAATCACTAAAGAAGCCATGATTAGGGATGCCAGTCCTGGCAAAGAATTGCAGAACTGGGCCACAACTCCCCTCGTGACTCTCCACTCAGCTGGGTAGACACAGACTCTGTTTTATGAAAAATTGGTGTTGGTCTGGATGAGGCTCCGTGACCCACCCTTTATGTTTTCAATTTCCTCGTACTATTTTACTGCTTTCCAAAGGCACAGACCCCTATTCATGCGGGTCATGGCCATAGTTGCAAATATTTTCGGATTTCAATGAAAGCCTCTCGTATTCTGAAAACCTTTGTTGTTTATCTTATTTTCTTGGTACCATCTAACTTGCTTTGTTTATGGTTTCAGTAATAATAAGTTAAAATCTTCCACTGTCATGTCATGTCAAGAGCTTAATAAACAAACAAGCTAGATGATAATGATTTTTAAGGGTACGTTGAAGAAATCATGATCCTAGAACGAACTACCAAGAAGTCCAAGAACTTTGAAGACCAGGAAAGGCCCCACCTAAAAGGGTTCGAGGTGGTCAATCTGGCAAGCAATAGTTAAGTTGGATAAATCAGCGTCGGTGTTCATTTGTCAAAAGCGCAAAAGAAAGACTTATCATTATTCTTAAGCCATACATCGACATCCTTGACTTGTCCTAGAATAATAGGACGAGAATTAGCGCAAATATCATCTCCCAAAATTTATTGGTCAATTCAGAATTCAATATAGGGAATTGACAGATAATCCTTCCCTCCCACGAGACAAAGGAAAATTTACACTTAATTGGCAAGGACCATATGTCATTCAAAAGGTATTATTGGGAGGAGCTTTGATTATGTCTGAGATAGACGGTCGAGTGTGGACCAAACTGATCAATTCCGATGCTGTGAAAAGATACTATGCCTGAGGATAGGTTTTCTTTCATTTTCTTTCCCTGTAATAGCATTTTCTGATTGTATTAGTTTTATAGCTTTAAAATATCCCTATCCTCTACCTTGAACTATGTCTGACCTGAATTCTCAAGAATGAGATACGTAGGCGGCCTGTGTCGGCTTTGGTCAAACCCTTAGGAAAATCTATCTTTCCCCTTCCTATCTTGATCTACGTTCGACCTGAATTCTCAAGAATGGGATACGTAGGCGGATTGTGTCGACTTTGGTCAAACCCTTAGGAAAATCTATCTTTCCCCTTCCTATCTTGATCTACGTTGACCTGAATTCTCAAGAATGAGATACGTAGGCGGCCTTTGTCGGCCTCGGTTGCCCCTTTACCTATTTCCAACATTCTCCCACTATAAGTATGGGAACTACGTTTGACCTAATTCCTATCTCAACAGGATATGTAGGCACCACAATGGCTCAGTCATATTGTCTAGGAATTGGAAACTGGGAAGAATTTTCGAGAAAGGAATCTTGAAAATTCAGAAGGCGAAGATCATCCTCCAAGCAAGTTAGAATGCAGAATGTACTGAAGAGCAACTGAAGTGAATCTTGAGAAAGAATCCATAATTCCCACAGAGTCTCAAACCTCTTATCAAGGGAATAAGATTCATCATGAAGCCTTTAACTAGGGTAGAAATTTTGAGTAGGACCTCAAAATTTCCATCAAACTTCGTTCAAGAGTTTAGAAATAAACTCTGAAGAATTCCCCAACACCGAGAGATCAAAGTCTACTTCAAAAATCCCTAGTACGAGGTGGATTAATCCCCCGCTAGGATGACAAAGGATCTCTATAGTATGCCAGCAGTTTGTTAGAAATGTCAAGACCTCGAGTAAAGCACATTTGTTGAGCTAGCACATGACATGATGAGCAGAACCTTTTCAAACTATCCTTTTCAAAATTCTTTGTTTTCCAAAAAACTTGTTTGAAAAATCCTTACAAACATATTAGTTTTACTCCTTTATAATTTAACTTTGTCTTATGTCTACAGTGACCTGGGGAGTCGAGGACGACGAGCACCCGAGAGTGGAAAGCACCCAACAAAGACAAAGTAAGGAGCAGAAGATCGAAGGAGGTCAACACAAATCAGTTTCACCAAAAACTAATATTTTTTCTGTGGATGTAGGTTGTCCTAAAAAGTATGTTAGAAATCAGTGAAAGCCCCTCTTTATCCAATGTGTTCAATGAAATGGAACAAGACCAGATGCCCCAAATTTGTTGATAAAAGCCAAAACGGCGGGAAGGAGCCAAAGAGGAAAAAGTACCTGGAATGGGAAAATCTTTTTGTAGTTCGCAAGAGCTACTAAATAAAGAGAGATCGACAACATCCTCGAATTCCCAAGCATATCAGGACATTTTCGGTCAACTTCAAAATTAGGATACCAAATGAGAGATCGACAACGCTCTCCGCCAACCCTAGCAAGTCAAAAATCACCACGAACAGATGATGTTCGAAAATGGTATTTATGGCTGTCCCCAAAAATGGGCACGACCATTTAATTCACATTTGAAGTAAACGTTGTTTTGATTAGCTTCATAGATGCTGTCTTTAAAGTTTTTCAAGTTTGACTGTGGTTGCTGGTAAAAGCGACGCTGTGTCTACTAATTATTTGCCTTGAACATAAGTACTCACAAAGGAGTCAACAGAACAACGTAAAAACCAAAGGTGATGTTTTCTGCAACAGCTACACATACCATCTCATGATCATCCACATCATTACCATATTTGCATGTCAAGATGACCATATCATATTTTCATGTCGAGAGGACCATGCTGAGAGTACCATGTCAATAGGACCATATCATATTCTCATATTGAGAGGACCATGTCAAGAGGACCATGTCACAAGGACCATCATCATCATTAATACCACAGATACATTTGCTGCGAATACTATGTCCCTCTACCGGCCGGTTTAAAAGAATATGACATTCAGAGGTGTCCTTAAGTCACACTGGCTGCACAGGATTGACCCAAGAGCATACTTGTATCCAACATCGCGTAAAATGAAGGAGTCTAACCTTGAGGATATTTTCATTTGCATATTTATGCCGCATATATTTATGCATCCTTTATTATGCCAAATCTGGAATACTTATATCCGATATCACGTGAGATGAAAGAGTCTAACATTGAGGATATTATTATTATGCCAAGTCTGGAATCCAGCATATTTATATCTGATATCGCGTGAGACGAAAGAGTCTAACATTGTGGATATTATTATTATGCCAAGTCTGACATCCAGCATATTTGTATCCAATATTGCGTAAGATGGTGGAGTTTAACATTGAGGGTATATTTGATCCTTTATTATGCCAAGTCTGGCATTCAATATATTTATATCCGATATCACATGAGACGGAGGAGTCTAACGTTGAGGATGTATTTTATTCATTATTATTATGCCAAGCCTTGCATATTCATATCCAATATCGCATGAGATGGCAGAGTCTAACGTTAAGGATATTATTATTTCTTATGCCAAGTCAGGCATTCAACGTATTCATATCTGATATCGCGTGAGACAAAAGAGTCTGACGTAGAGGGTATATTTGCTTCATTAACGACAAATTAGAGGTTTGGAGAAAGACCCTGGAGTCTAAAGGGTTTAGGTTGAGCAGGACCAAGATGGAATATGTGGAGTGCAAGTTCAGTGAGGTGACACATGTGACCGACGTGGAAGTGAGGCTTGACACACATGTCATCCAAAAAAGAGATAGCTTCAAGTACCTTGGGTCTATTATCCAGGGTAGCAGTGAGATTGACGAGGATGTGACCCATCGGATTGGTGCAGGGTGGATGAAGTGGCGGCTCGCATCCGGGGTCTTGTGTGATAAAAAGGTGCCTCTCAAACTGAAAGGCAAGTTCTACAGAGTAGCAGTTAGACCGACTATGTTGCATGGGGCAGAGTGTTGGCCGGTCAAGAACTCTCACGTTCAGAAGATGAAGGTGGCTGAGATGAGGATGTTGCGCTGGATGTGTGGGTTTACTAGGAGGGATAGGCTTAGGAATGCGGATATTCGAGAGAAGGTGTGAGTGTCTTCCGTGGAAGATAAGATGCGAGAAGTGAGGTTGCGATGGTTTGGGCATGTGATGAGGAGAGGCGCAGAGTCCCCTGTGCGGTGGTGTGAGAGGCTGGCTATGGATGGATTTACGAGAGGTCGTGGTAGACCGAAGAAATATTGGAGAGACGTGATTAGGCGGGATTTGGTGCAGTTGCAGCTTACCGAGGACATGAACTTATAAAGGAAGGTGTGGAGGGCTCAGATTAGGGTTGTAGGTTAGTAGGTTGGTTGGTTTCTTTGTAGGGAGGAGTGCGGGGTTTTGTTGTCTTTTTAGTAGTTGAAAGGCTACGCTTGTAGCTTTTGTTTCTTCTGCGCCGGCTACTTGCTAGTGCCTTGTGTAGTTAGATTTTTATTATATTATTTTGTTGTAGTATAGTTTTGTGTTTATCTGTTGTTTTCTTTATTGGTTTTATCTCCTGGATTGCTTTGAGCCGAGGGTCTATCGAAAACAACCTCTTTACTTTATTCTGGGGTAAAGGTTTGGTCTGCGTACATCTTACCCTCCCCAGACCCCACTTTGTGGGAATATACTGGTTATGTTGTTGTTGTTGTTATCATTATTATGCCAAGTTTGGCATTCAACATATTTATATCCGATATTGCATGAGATGGAGGAGTCTGACGTTGAGGATGTATTTTCTTCCTTATTATTATGCCAAGTCTTGCATTCAACATATTTATATCCGATAACGAGTGAGACGGAGGAGTCTGACATTGAGGATGTATTTGCTTCCTTATTATTATGCCAAGCCTGGCATTCAACATATTTATATCCGATATCGCGTGAGACGGAGGAGTCTGGCATTGAGGATGTATTTGTTTCCTTATTATTATACCAAGCTCGGCATATTTATATCCGATATCGTGTGAGACGGAGGAGTTTAACATTGAGGATATTATTATTATAATGCCAAGTCTGGTATTGTAACACCCCAGAACTTCCAAGCCCAGAATAAGCTCAGAAAACCAGTGGAAAATAATAATTTGCTGAAAAATTCAAGTTTTTAGGAACCATAGTTCAAAGTACGGACCGTAGTTTTGAACTACGTCTCTTCATCTTGAATCATAGTTTGAGTTCCAGTAGCCCAGCAATTCTGCCCCAGGGACCACGGTTAGGAGTACGGACCATAGTTTGGAACCACGGTCCGTCTTCTCAACCCATAGTTCAAGTTCCAGTAGCTTCTCAGTACATGTTTCAAGGACTACGATTAGGACTACAGACCATAGTTTGGAACCATGGTCCATCGTCTCAAACCGTAATCCCAAGTCCAGTAGCCTCTCAGTTCTAGCTTCAGAAACCATGAGCTAAACGATGATCGGTACTTCAGAAGAATGGTCCGTCCTTTGAGTCGTGGAAATCCCCGGGCTAAGTCAAGTCCCAGGAACCACGAGTCACATGATGAACCGTCGTTCAGGAACACGGTCCATCCTGTTGAGTCATAGTTCCTGAGACAAGAGACCCCTAACACTGTTAGGCAGAACCACGACTCAGGTTGACTGTCCGTCATCCAGGAGTATGGCCCGTCAACCAAGCTGTGATCCCTGAGCCGTGTTTTCTACAGAAATTCTTTTAACTTTCCAGGGGTATTTTGGACTTTTCCTTTACCTTTTAAGGCCTAAGCTACATCGTTTTATGTTGTCTAAGCCTAATTAAGCAGTCCAAAACTAACTAAAACCCTCATTCTCCTAAAATCATCGGACTTAGACAAAAAAGAATCTAAAAGAGGCATTGGTATCTCCCAAGAACAAGCAAAGGTCTTCATCAAGTTCAGCCCTAAAAATCCAATGATTTCTCCATGGATTTCTTCACCAGGTATGTGGGATTTCACTAGTTGGTTCCTTTTGCCCATTAGGTCCCTAGATTCCAGTCAGTCTTCAGTTTTTCTCCATGATTGTTTCAAACCTAGAGTTCCTAAATCTTAGGGATTTATTGTAAGTCAATCCTTACAGCTTTTATGGTATTGATTACGTGTCTCTTGGAGAATTAGTATAGTTTTATGAATAATGCTCAGAAATCCTAGCTTGTAGAAATTCTAGTACTTCCACAAATTTAGCTTGCTAGACATATCAATTATATGCTTATGCTTCAGAAATTGAATGTCAAATCTTTCAGCCTATGTATGTTGCATGCTCAGTCAATTATCAGTATTTTGAGCTATCCTGTATTTCAGTACATCATTACTTACATTCAGTGGGAGTAGGCCTAGTACTGAGCGGACGAGGGGATGAAGGCCTAGCTGTCAGTTTAGGATAAGACCTTTAGAATCAATCCCCAAGTCCTAGAACTACGACACCACCGTAGGTTTAAAGGAGTCATCTGTCAGACTAGGTTGAACCTCCTAGTACTTTGTGGACATCAGTAGTGGATCCACGTTAGATTTGTTCGTACCCTTGGCAAGGAAAGAACACCCTTCTATCCTGGGTTACAGGTTGGCCCTATAGTTAGATCACTTGGGGTATGTCGATGAGTAGTGTCTCCCATGGTCAGATTCATATGCATTGACTTTTTATATAGTATTTATGTTCAGTATTCAATTCAGCATGTTATCTTATGATTTATACTTGGTTATTGCATTCAGTTCAACTTTCAGTTATGTTGATGTATGTCTACTTTCATGTTCAGTTCTATAATGTCCATATTGTACATATCCTGCATGCTCAGTACATTCAACATACTAATGCATACTTTTGTGCTATATTTCTTGATGAGGTAGGTTCAGGCACTCAGCATCCAGACCGCGCCTAGCTGATTTTTGGTCTTCACTCAGCAGCTAATAGTGAGTCCTGAATAGTCTGAGGCCGATAAACATGCTTACATTCCCAGTATTTATTTCAGTTTTCAGATTTATTAGAGTTAGCTGGGGGCATGTCCCAGTAACTCCTATTTAGTTAGAAGAATTTCAGACATAGACTAGATTCAGCAGTCCTTAGTGTGGTCTTCAGCCAACACTATGTTATTTTATAACTTCTTTAATATTCAGATTCTTGGGTTCTCCATGTTTTTATACATTAAACTGATTTAGCTTCCACACAGTGCATGTCTTAACCTGATTTCGTATAGATGTGTTATGCCATGGGTTAGCTTGGGGTCACTCGTGACACTAAATATTGTGTTGCATCCAGGGGGTAGCTTCGGGGCATGACAAACTTGGTATCAGAGCATCAAGTTCAAGTGTCCTAGGGTGTCTGAAAGCCTCGTCAAGTAGAGTCTTCATCATGGGTGTGAAGCGCGCCACACTCATGGGGGAGAAACTATGAGACGCCATTAGGAATAACTTTCCTTCTTTCTTCTCCATTTTATGCTATGGAGTTCAAACTCTATTTAATTCTCCTCTATTTTAACTCATGCTCTTCGCATTTCAGAAAAATGCCTCCCAGAAGAGCTAACGCTAGGAATCATCCCGCAGTAGCAGCTCCAACATATCCATTGAATGAGCAGGTTACGCATGCTGAATTTAGGGCTATTTTTCAAGTACTTTCTCAGGCCATAACGACCCAGGTCAACCAGTAGGCTGCGGCTCTAGCCGCACTTCAGTTCAACACTTCTGCAGGCAGAATTCGAGATTTCACTCGGATGAACCCTCCAGAGTTTCATGGGTGCAAGTCAGAAGAGGATCCCCAAGAGTTCTTAGAGGATATTCAGAAGGTGATAGACATCATGGGTGTCACTCCAGTAGAGAGTGCAAACTTGGCTGCCTATCAGTTAAAAGGGGTGGCTTATACTTGGTACCAGCAGTGGAAGGAATCTCGTTGTGCTAATGCAGGACCAGTGACTTGGGATCTTTTCAGGACTATTTTTCTGGACCGGTTCTTCCCACTAGAGCTCAAGGAAGCCAAGGTTTAGGAGTTCATCAACCTGAAGCAGAATGACATGAGCGTAAAGGACTATGCTCTGAAGTTCACTCAACTATCCAAGTATGCCCCGGCAATAGTAGCTGACTCTAGAGCTCGTATGAGCAAGTTCGTGTCTTGTGTATCTGATGATGTGGTCAAGGAATGAAAGATCACAATGCATATTAAGGAAATGGATTTCTCTAGGCTGGTTACTTATGCTCATCATATTGAGGATGAAAAGATCAAGGAAATGGGAGGCGATGCTAAGAGGGTTCGGACAGGTGATTACATCCACTTTCAGAAGAGGTCAGAGGGTGGCAATCACTCTCAATATTTCCAGAAAAATTCAGCACCAGCTCCATCTTCTGCTAGTGCCTTAGTGCCCAAGTTCAAGAAGGATCGTTGGGATAGAGCGTCTGGCTCTAAGTCCCAAGGTACAGTTACTAGTGGATGCACTTACCCGGTGTGTAAGAGGTATGGTAGAAACCACCAAGGTGAGTGCATGGCAGGCAGTGGAAATTGCTTTGGGTATGGTAAGCCAGGCCACATGATGAGGGATTGTCCCACAGCTTCTCAGAAGAGTAAGGATGTTCGCCCTCAGACTTAGACTGGTTCCATAACATCTCGAGCAGGTCGCCCCACCCAGCAGGGTGCCACGTCTGGTATAGGTGGTGGTCAGCGCAAAAATAGGCTTTATGCTTGTCATGCCTAGGGCCTACACCCTAGACGCGACACGGTGCTTAGAGTCACAAGTTACCCCAAGCTAACCCATAGCCTGGCATACCTTTGAGATAAAGACTGAAAGTAAATGCGGAAGCTGAAATGTGTTGAGCTCTTTTAACAATATTATAACAAAAAGAACTATCATAAAGCTGAGATATAATAGTAATTGAAAACTAATACAAACTGAGTGACTGACTATCTGTCTGTCTATGAAGCCTCTACTAATATTGACTATGGTTATCCAGGATATGACCCCCAACTATCTCTAATCAATATGTAAGAATTGAAATAAACTACTATGACTACTACTGACGGGAGTTCCCGAATAAGAAGAACTCATCCCTTGCTGACTAGAAGCTGCGATCTGTCTGACCATTATCCTGGGAGCTAGCACTGAAACCTACATCATAAATTGATGCAGCACAAGGAAGGTATGCGGTCAGTACTTTGAATGTACTGAGCATGTGAGAATAATGCACAAACTATAAATCATGAGCAAATACATGTATACTGAAAGCATGGATGTAAGCTGGAACATGTATAATAACTGAAGTGCATAACCAAGCTGTATAACATAAACCTTTTTTACTAAAGAGAATGTAAATCATGTTGCTGGACTGTAACTGAGAGATCATGCTGTTTAAAGATGAGTAAATTGTTCCTTGGTTTTTATGGACCCAAAGGATAAGGTATGTCTGTAAGTACTAATGTAGTACACTGGATGCAATCTGAAAGGTATGAGCTAATGCAATGAACAAGCACATAAACATGAGACTGTATAATACTGAACTGAACTAAATAACTGAATACAAGGTCATGCAATAATGAATTTGGACTGTGGGAGCTACTACGAATCGACATACCCCAAGCTGAGATAACTGTGGGGTCAACCTGTAACCCTGACTGGGAGGGTGTTCATACCTTGCCAAGGGTACAAACAAATCTGACGTGGATCCACTACTGATGTCCACAAGTGACAAAGAGGTGCAGCCTAGACAGATAGCTGACTTATTTAAACCTACAATGGCGCCTTAGTTCTGGTACTCAGGAACCTCTACTAAAGGTCTCAGCCTAATCTAACAGCTGAGCCTTCATCCCTTCATCTGCTCGGTGCTAAGCCTATTCCCAACTTAATATAAATCTATGAATGCAACTGAAATACTGGATAGCTCAAAGTACTGATATAAATTTAGAATGCAACTATTTCTGAGACTGAGGCATTCAAATCATGTAATTCTGACTAACTGAGCACCTGACTGATAATGCATGAGGATGATTTATATCATGTGACACATCTGAATGTCATACTAATCATGAAGCTTATTGAGTTTGTAATCATTGATTGCATATCTGTATACTATGCTAATCACAAGCCCTACTAAGTTCATCATCATTGATGGCGTATGTTGAAAGTCCATAATAAAAATATATTCTTGTAAAACATACTAAGGGTAAGCTGAATCCTGCTAAATTAGTTTTAAAGAAATCATGTAGACTGAACACTCGCTAATTTCATGCTTAAAACTGAATGCTAGTACTCTAGGCTAAATTCTGAAGAAAACCAATTCTCATGAAAATACTACATATTTAGGCTAAATTCTTGATTTCTTAAAATTCTTGTGAAAGATTATTCAAGTCATTGAAAACATGGTATAAACCTTCTACAATAGGATATAAATCATGTAGGAATCATAAGGACTGAATTCTGAAAAATATAGCATGATTGGGTAAGAACCCTAGTTTTTGACATCATGAAATTTGAAATAGAAAACTAAGGTTTTGGGAATAAGGGTGAACTAAACCCTTACTGAATACCCACATACCTGGTTGAAGAAGATCCCTAAAGAACATCTTATGTTTGAAGCTTTAGAGAGGAAGCCCTAGGTCTGGAGCTTTGGAGAAGACGCTCTTTTCTGACATGAAACTGAATTTAGAGGATTTTACTTTGTTTTGGAGGATTATACTTATTAAAATAAGCCTAAGACTATTTATAGTCAGAGGTAAAAGAAGAATGAAAGGTCTGAAATACCCTTGGATGACCAAATTAAAAGCTACTGAAAAATCCATGACTCGGGTTCCACTGGTAGGAACCACAGTCCGTGAAAGCTTCCACGACCCGTGGAACCCGGTTGTGGTTCCTGGGAAAAAGTTCTAGGCCACTGGAAAGGGTTCCACGACTTAGGTTCATGACTCGTGAAACAAACCACGGTTCGTGGAACCATGTTGTTGTTCCTGAGTAGAGATGCTGAGCTACTGGAATGATGGATGGGTTCCACGACTTGGGTTCACAACCCATGAAACATTCCATGGTTTGTGGAACCCTGTCATGGTTCCTGAGGGATTGCTGAGCCTAGGAATGGGTTCTACGAGTGCATTCCATGATTCGTAGATAATTTTATGGACCGTAGAATCTGGTCGTGGATTCTTTTGAACTGCTGGGCCTCAGGTCTGAGTCCTACGAGTGGAATCCATGACTTGTGGACTGTTCCACAATCCGTGGTTCCAACTCGTGAACTTGGACAAAATTTCTGGTATTTGTCTGTGGTTCTACGGAGGCCTTCCACGACTCGTGGATCATTCCACATTTTGTGGAAACCATCCATGGTTGCGGCTGAGACTTAAAAAATTTCATATCTGACTTTTCTGAGCTGGGTCTAGTCTTGGAAGTTCTGGGGTGTTATAATATCTGCCCTTGGGATCATTCGTCCTAGAATGAAGACTAAACAAGCTGAGTTTGGAGGGAAAGGGCTGCAATCCCTACCAACCAAGTACTAGAAATTGATATCTAACTAAGCTGAGTTCTATGAATAGGGAAACATGCTTAAATGCAAGGATAGCTGAGGGAACATGATACTGAGACTGAGATACATATGAGTAAACTGAGAAGCTAGAGAGGAACTATTACCTCATGCTGAAACTGGGTGTTTATTGAATAGAGACTAACTAGGCTGAGGTGGTAGGGAAAGAGCTGCAACCCCACTAACTGAGTACTAAAAGCTGGAGTACTGACATGGCAACTGATTTCTGACTGAAATATGAACTAAGCTGGGTTCGTAAGGCATGTATGCATACTGAGAGCCTAAAAACACTGATAGGACATGAAACTAAATGTCCAACTGGATAGCTGTTCTGTATTGAGAGTTTAAGATGAAACTCATAAAGAACAAATGCATTCTTATAAATTATAGTTATCTGAAAGGAACATAAAGCTGAGAGGAATAGCTATACAAGAAAACTACTCTTTTAAACTGAACTTACTAGCATGGACTGAACTGAGTGAAGGGCCTTCTGACCTTCGAAGTGAGTTGATTAATGACAGGTTTGAACTTGTATGATATGAGGAGTCTACTATCTTTCTATCTGAAGCTACTGGACATAAGGTATGAACACCTTGGGCAAGGAGTAAGAACAAGACTATTCCCGCCTCAAACAATTCGGTTGGCATCATTTAAGCTTAACAACACCCTTTTTAACTACACCAACTTCTCTGAATACCACACTTACTGTTTGCAACCTAACTTCTTATCAGCATACATATAGATTCTGAGGTCTGAGCCTAACTATATTCTTTCACCTGTTCAATCCTATCTCGACTAAATCTCTTGCATCAAGAGTGATCTCCCAATAATGGTATTCCTTCTTATCACAAAAATCAACTAACCTTGAGTTCTAATCAATGGGTTACTAGTCGCACAAGGCAAAGACCACATGTATTTCATCATGATATTCAAGCCTAGTACTATGATCATCTTGAGGCTTGTTTGTAGCTGGCACTATCTGAGGTTTCTATCCTCTTCCCTAGCATATATAGAACCATAACTGGAAGAACTTCTATAAGGAGGGACATTCTGAAGAGGAAAATCTAGTACTTTCCATCTAGGCTACTACTTAGTTTCCCCTACTAACCCACTTAGTGTGATCTAGCCACTCAAAGTGAGGTCTGAGAATTCAAGTACAGGGGTCTGAGTCTCACATACTAGACATCTGAAGCATGGTTGGAGTAAGGGATCATAAGCATGAACTGTTTCAAGAAATCTGGTCTGAGCATATACATGAAGTAGCATGATTTCATTAGCCATAAAGGCATATCTTGAGGACTGAACTGAGTACATAGGACTAAGCATGTACATAAAACTGAGCATACTGTGAGACATGAGTTTAAAAATCTACCAATTCTTATGGCATAAAGATGGAATTCATAGAATCGTAGTGTAAGACTGGATTTGTTGTCAGGAGAAATTTTTGGTTGTTCTAGAAGCTGAGTATGGACATGAACCTGAAGGGAGTGCATGAACTTATACATAGATATGACATAAATACGTCTGAGTATAGTGTCATCTTGACTGAAGTGCTAGGAAATCTACTGGAATAGGAATGAATCGATATCCCATCATAGCCTTTTCTAGAATTCTATACTGGTTGAGTCATAAGACTTGACTTGGTTCTTCCTTCTATCATCTCCCACTTAGCTTGAAAGACACCTCTCTAAGTCTGCGAATCTCTCTGCTGAACTAGGCTATAACTGAAGATGCTAAACCCGTGCTAGGTTTTCTCCTGAGGCATCTCTTAGCTTCTTCTTTACCCTTAAGGCTATAACTAGAGGATTCATACTCTTACTGGTGTGGATAACCACTTCTTCTAATATCTACCAATCTGACCTTTGCCTATTCGTCTACCAACATCACATAGCTAAGTTCACATCCACCAAAATAACCTGAATTAAACCACACTAAGGGACTCAACATCGTCTATCTATAATCTCTTGAACATCATACAACAATAACTACTCTGGGTGCATATCTATCTTTTTGATGCTTAAGGCTCTCTTCTTTATCCCATGACTTAGTCACAATTTATCAATTCACCTAGGCATCTCATGTACATCTTTTAGCTACTACAATTCTGAATCCATACACCTAATTTTGGGGTCATTCTGTCACTTATGGACCATAACATCTCTATTCATACTAACTGATGAGTGACTATACTACCCAAGCTCTTAGAAAAAAATCAAAATTTTGGCTAAGGTGCCAATCAAGGTAGAGTTTCTAGAAGAGAGTCTGAGAGCACATTTTACTGTAGGCTCAATTGCAGGAGTGGGAAAGGATACATGCTTTGAATAAGTAGACTTTAACGCACTAGTGGACTCCTCTCAAGCCCTTGTACAGTCTATCAACTTTTTGATGACTCTATCTGAGAGCATCTCACTGACAGGGGTCTGAACTATACTGTCTTTACTACCTCGAAGATGAGGCATGACTGGAGGAATTGGATCAATGCATGAATTTGCAAAAGTTTCTGAAGGAACAACTTTACTGCACGATCTGGCGTATGAACAAAGGGAAATATTTCCTAAATTCCCTGGAGCCCCTCAAAGAAAAGTACAGACGTCTTCATACCGTTCCGCAAGACTCTACTAGACACAGCTTCATACACACCCTAGGACACTTGAACTCTGTGGTCTGATACCAAGTTTGTCACACCCCAAGCCTACACCCTAGACGCGACATGGTGCTTAGAGGTACAAGTGATCCCAATCTAACCCATGGCCTGGCATACCTCTGAGATAAAGATTGAAAATGCGGAAGCTAAAATGTGCTGAGCTCTTTTAACAATATTTTAACAAAAAGAACTATCATAAAGCTGAGATACAATAGTATTTGAAAACTGATACAAACTAAGTGACTGACTATCTGACTCTCTATGAAGCCTCTTCTAACATTGACTATGGTTAGCCGGGACATGACCCCCAACTATCTCTAATCATTATGTAAGAATTGAAATAAACTACTATTACTACTACTGACGGGAGTTCCTGAATAAGGAGAACTCATCCCCTGCTGACTGGAAGCTGCGATCTGTCTGGCCATGATCCTGGGAGCTAGCACTGAAACCTACATAATAAAATGATAAAACACAAGGAAGATATGCGGTCAGTACTTTTAATGTACTGAGCATGTGAGAATAATGCACAAACTATAAATCATGAGTAAATACATGTATACTGAAAGCATGGCTGAAAGCTGGAATATATATAATAACTAAAGTGAATAACCAAGCTGTATAACATAAACCCTTTTTACTGAAGAGAATGTAAATCATGTTGGTGGACTGTAACTGAGAGATCATGCTGTTTAAAGATGAGTAAACTATTCCATGGGTTTTATGGACCCAAAGGATAAGGTATGTCTGTAAGTACCAATATAGTACACTGGATGTAAGTTGAAAGGTATGAGGTGATGCAATGACCAAGCACATAAACATGAGACTGTATAATATTGATTTGAACTGAATAACTAAATAGAAGGTCATGCAATAATAAATGTGGACTGTGGGAGCTACTACTAACTGACATACCCCAAGTTGAGCTAACTGTGGGGCCAACCTATAACCCTGACTGGGAGGGTGTTCATACCTTTCCAAGGGTACAAACAAATCTGACGTGGATCCACTACTAATGTCCACAAGGGACAAAGAGGTGCAACCTAGTCTGATAGCTGACTCCTTTAAACCTACAGTGGTGCCGTAGTTTTGGGACTCAGGGACTTCTACTAAAGGTCTCAGCCTAATCTGACAGCTGAGCCTTCATCCCTTCATTCGCTTGGTGCTAAGCCTACTCCCAACTATATATAAAGCTATGAATGCAACTAAAATACTGGATAGCTCAAAGTACTGATATAATCTGAGAATGCAACTATTTCTGAGACTGAGGCATTCAAATCATGCAATTCTTACTAACCGAGCACCTGATTGATAATGCATGAGGATGATTTATATCATGTGACATATCTGAATGTCATACTAATCATGAAGCTTATTGAGTTTGTAATCATTGATGGCATATCTTTATACCATGCTAATCACAAGCCCTACTAAGTTCATCATCACTGATGGCGTATGTTGAAAGTCCATAATGAAAATATATTCTTGTAAAACATACTAAGGGTAAGATGAAGCCTGCTAAATCATGAGAAGTTTTAAAGAAATCGTGTAAACTGAACACTGGCTAATTTCATGCTTAAAATTGAATGCTAGTACTCTTGGCTAAATTCTGTAGAAAACCAATTCTCATGAAAATACTATAATTTTAGGCTAAATTCTTGATTTCTTCAAGTTCTTGTGATAGCTTATGCAAGTAATTGAAAACATGGCATAAACCTTCTACAGTAGGATATAAATCATGTAGGAATCATAAGGACTGAATTCTGAAAAATATAGCATGATTTGGTAAGAACCCTAGTTTCTGACATTATCAAATTTTAAATAGAGGACTGAGGTTTTAGGCATAAGGGTGAACTAAACCCTTCCTGAATACCCACATACATGGTTGAAGAAGATCCCTGAAGAACATCTGAAGTTTGAAGCTTTGGAGAAGAAGCCCTAGGTCTGGAGCTTTGGAGAAGATGCTCTTTTCTGACTTAAAACTGAATTTAGAGGATTTTACTTTTTTTTGGAGGATTATACTTATTAAAATAAGACTAAGACTATTTATAGTCGGAGCTAAAAGAAGAATGAAAGGTCTGAAATACCCCTGGATGACCAAATTAAAAGCTGCTGAATAATCCACGATCAGGTTCCACAGGTCAGAACCACGGTCTGTGGAAGCTTCCACGACCCGTAGAACCCTATTGTGGTTCTTGGGCAGAAGTTTTGGGCTACTGGAAAAGGTTTCATGACTTGGGTTCACGACTCGTGAAACAAACCACGGTTCGTGGAACCCTGTCGTGGTTCCTGAGTAGAGATACTGAGCTACTGGAATGACGGATGAGTTCCACGACTTGGGTTCATGACCCGTAAAACATTTCACGGTTCGTGGAACCTTGTCGTGGTTCCTGAGTAACTGCTGAGCCTAGGCCTGGGTTCTATGGGTTCATTCCACGGTTCATAGATACTTCTATGGACAGTAGAAGCTGGTCGTGGTTTCTTTTGAACTGCTAGGCCTCAGGTCTTAGTCCCACAAGTGGAATCCATAACTCGTGGACTATTCCACGGTCCATGGTTCCAACTCGTGAACTTGACCAAAATTTCTAGTCTTTGTCTGAGGTTCTACGGAGGCCTTCCATGACTCATGGATCATTCCACGGTTCGTGGAAACCATTTGTGGTTCCAGCTGAGAATTGAAAATTTTTATTTCTGACTTTTCTGAGCTATGTCTAGGCTTGGAAGTTCTGGGGTGTAAAAATGCTCTTCAGGCTCTAGGATCAAGAGGAATCTCCCGATATGGTCTCGGGTACGTTGCGAGTCTTTAATACTGATGTTTATGCATTATTAGATCCAGGGGATACACTTTCCTTTATCACCCCTTATATAGCTGTAAACTTCAGTATTAGTCCAGAAACTCTCCTAGAACCCTTCTCAGTCTCTACCCCAGTTGGTGACCCAGTTATAGCTAGACGGGTATACAGAAATTGCCCAGTCATAGTTTCCCAGAAAGACACCTCAGCAGATCTCGTAGAGTTAGAAATGGTAGACTTTAATATCATTCTAGGCATGGATTGGTTACATTTCTATTATGCCTCAGTCGATTGTAGGACTAGGATCGTTTGGTTCCAGTTTTCTGACGAGCTAGTCCTAGAGTGGAAGTGTAGTAACTCAGTGCATGTAGGTCGTTCAATCTCCTACCTTAATGCCAGGTATGTGGGATTTCACTAGTGGGTTCCTTTCACCCATTAGGTCCCTAGATTCCAGTCAGTCTTCAGTTTTTCTCCATGGTTGTTTCAGACCTAGATTTCCTAAATCTTAGGGATTTATTGTAATTCAATCCTTACAGCATTTATGGTATTGATTTCGTGTCTCTTGGAAATTTGCATAGTTTTATGAATAATGCTTAGAAATCCTAGATTGTAGAAATTCCAGTATTTCCACGAATTTAGCTTGCTAGATAGATCAGTTATATGCTTATGCTTCATAAATTGAATGCCACATCTTTCAACATATGTATGTTGCATTATCAGTATTTTGAGCTACCCTGTATTTCAGTACATTATTACTTTCATTCAGTGGGAGTAGGCTTAGTACCGAGCGGACAGGATTAAGGGTTAGCTGTCAGTTTAGGCTAAGACCTTTAGAAGCAGTCCCCAAGTCCCAAAACTATGGTGCCACTGCAGGTTTAAAGGAGTCAGCTGTCAGACTAGGTTGCACCTCCTTGTCCCTTGTGGACATCAGTAGTGGATCCACGTCAGACTTGTTCGTACCATTGGCAAGGTAGGAAGACCCTTCCATCCAGGGTTACAGGTTGGCCCCATAGTTAGCTCACTTGGAGTATGTTGGTTAGTAGTGTCTCCCACGGTCAGATTCATGTGCATTGACCTTGTATACAATATTTATTTTTAGTATTCATTTCAACATGTTATCTCATGATTTATAATTGGTCATTGCATTCAGTTCAGCTTTCAGTTATGTTGTAATACGTCTACTTTCATGTTCAGTTCTATAGTGTCTAGCTCATACATATCCTGTATGCTCAGTACATTCAACGTACTTACGCATACTTTTGTGCTACATTATTTGATGATGTAGGTTCAGGCACTCAACATCCAGAACGCGCCTAGCCGATTTCCTATCCGCACTCAGAAGCTCAATGGTGAGTCCTTATTAGTCCGAGGAAGATAAACATGCTTACATTCCCAGTATTTATTTAGTTTTTCAGATTTATTAGAGTTAGCTGTGGGCATGTCCCAACAACTCCTATTCAGTTAGAAGGCTTTTAGACATAGACTAGATTCAGCAGTCCTTAGTGTGGTCTTCAGTCAACACTATCTTATTTTATAACTTCTTTTATATTCAGGGTTTTTGGTTCTCCCTGTTTTTATACATTAAACTGATTTAGCTTCCGCACAGTGCATATCTTAACCTGATTTCATATAGATGTGACATGCCATGGGTTAGCTTGGGGTCACTCGTGACACTAAGAACTGTGTTGTATCCAGGGGGTAGCTTTGGGGCGTGACAAACATCATGCATATTCATATCCGATATCGCGTGAGACGGAGGAGTCTGATGTCTAGGATATTTATGCACCCTTATTTATTTGAGACAATGAAGTCTCGCTCTGAAGTATGCTTATACATACAAGAACACCGATTGCAAGAATATGCAGCTCTATGTGATAGTGTGGCAAAGGCCTTGTCACCCCCCGATAATCAAATACTGCTTGTTGTCGTGGTCGAAAGCATATAGTCTGAGGGATTTCTCTAAAATGTCATCCAAATCGGATGATGAACCAAATTTCCTAAAGTTGGAAGGCCAAAGGCCGTATATAAGCCATAACGATGTCTGAAATTTGATAGTGTGCAAGATTGCCTGAAACATGACAGACTAAGAGTTATCTATAAGATGCAACGATATCTGAAATTGGATAGTGTGCAAGATCACCTGAAGATTGAAAGTTCAAGGAAAATATGTAAGTCACTATAATATTCGCAATTGGATAAAGTGCAAGACTACCAAAAATTGACAGTCCAAGGGTTATCTATAAGCCATGACATATCCATGTTGATATTGTGCAGGACTACCCAAAGGCTATCAATTTAAGGGAAATTTGTAAGTCGCATTATATCCAAGATTTGATAAAAGTGCAGGATTACCCAAAAACTGGCAATTCGAAGGACATATGTAAGCTGCCTCTATCAAAAGTCAGATGATGTGCAAGATTACTCGAAGTTGACAAGTTAAAGGCATTTGTAAGCCGCCTCAATCCAAATTCGGATGATGTGCAAGATCACCTAAAGCCTGATAGTTCAGGGAATATCTGTTAATCGCATCGATGCGAATGATGGGCAAGACTTAACCTAAAGGCATGTGCAAAGACTACTGTCAATAGCCACGAAGGATATAACGTTCAAGAGAACGCCGTAAATGATTACGAAGACCGTTACAAACAACTATGAAGGTCGACATATTCAAAAACCACCACGAAGGAAATCCTATCTAATAACTACGAGGGCTATCATATTTTTCATCATGGAAGTCGCTATTTTCTAAGACAGACATAGGAAAGGATGACATCTGCTTCAAAAGCGACAAATGAGAAAAATGAGGTACAAAGCTATCTTTGTCTATTGAATTACTTTACTAAAAAACCATTTTTTTCAAATATTACCGAGAACATTCGGGAGGACGAAAATCTTGAACCAGAACAATAGGTATGAAATACGTCAAAAAGACATCACTATACGTGATTTGAACGTAACGCCGAGGATGAGGTATGACAAAGAAAACTACCTCTCCAAATGGAATTATGTTACTACTAATAATTTTCTTTTGAGATGTTGTCGAGGGCATCCGAGAAGGATAAAATTCTCAAAGCAAAACCACAGGTGCGGACTATACCAAAAAGGACGCATCACAACGTGGAGCTTTTTCTTAACAACGAACTGGGACATAGTTCGAAGATGGATATCAAACTCTTTGGATGCTAACTAGGAAAAACTACCACCGCCATCAAACCACACCCCTGGCAGAAGGCATGTGGGTATTTCTTGTCATTGGGTCTTAGTTTCGCATCCACGATATTTTTTGAACTCACTGGAAGTAATATTCCCTCTTTTCAAATTCGAGTGACAATACACCTCGAGCTTTGGAAATTATATCCAGGTAAAATCTTATTTATGGATGTGAATAGCTCCACATTCATAGTTAAGAGGTTACAAGCCTCTTTTCTATTGCTCAAATTATTCGTCACTCATCCCGAGCCAAAGGTTGTCTTAACATAAAGTCACCTTTTCCACCAATTGAGTCAAACTATAAGCAACCTGATTCCTAAGTCCTGAGATATGTAGGCGGGCTCTGTTTTGAAAACTTGCTACATTCCTAACTCCCCCCAATACTCTTACTCCCAGCTTTCCGGTCTCTCCGTACACTGAGACCGGGATAATTTGGAATTCTTTCAAAATCGTGTGTAAAATGAAGCGTCTTGAACTACAAGTGGCCTGAGTTCTCATATAGCGTGAGATATGTAAGAAACTCGATACCGAAGTTCGGCCATGATTCCTTAAAATTCGTGTTAGAACCAACCACTTCCTGAAGATGAATCCGTTGTCGAATAAAATTAGGAACATTAATTCCTTTTGCCTAGGGTTTCTTACATCAACCCTACCCAAAGAGAGGGGCAGTTGTTGACTCCCAATTTTTACCCACATTACGTATTAGTCTTGAGCCTTTTTGAATTTTAAATAATTTTTCGAAATAGTTGTTTTGTAAAAAAAGGGATAAAATATTTTCCAAATCAACTTTATAATAGTTCTGAGTAATAATTTATATCTTTCACATTTAATTATGAGGAATTTATAAAAAGTATGCTTAAAAAACTGTTGTAAAGTAAATTTCATAAGAAAATCCTTTTAAAAGATTAAAGTTTGATTTTCCTCTAAATTAA
Source organism: Jaltomata sinuosa (assembly GCA_003996215.1). Taxonomy (NCBI): domain Eukaryota; kingdom Viridiplantae; phylum Streptophyta; class Magnoliopsida; order Solanales; family Solanaceae; genus Jaltomata; species Jaltomata sinuosa. The sequence continues at coordinate 125,827 of QJPP01003954.1, read as the reverse complement.
TTCAAATGAGGTATTAATTGAACAAATTAATTTCATAATTGTAAAAGAGGTATTCATATGTTAAAAACAACAATTATTTTGAATTGATTAAATTTATTAAAACTCGAGGTTAATTGTAATCAGTTCATCTATATTTCAAATCTAGCCTATTTCTTAAAGTCTATCTCAATTTTAGCCGAATTTCACTTATTCATGCTTAATTCGATTATTTTCCTAAAATTCAAGTGGCCACATTTTGCAAATGTGGCTATATCTTAAATTCTCCTCATAATCCTTTCCCCAACCTTCGTTTTGGGCCAGCAATCTGCCTGACCCGCTAGCCAATCCCAAAACTCGGTCAAACCCAATTCACCTTATCACACCCTTTACTCTTACTTTCTCTTTAACACTCAGAATTCACGACCAAATTACCCCTTTAGCTCTCTCTCATATCCTTATCTCAACAAGCAGATGAAAACCCTAGCTGCCACACTAATCCCTCTATCTCCTTCACCTCTACGTACTCCATACGCATGCCAGGCACAAAAAGTCATACCAAGAAGGAACTAGTACAGCTACGTCATCTGCACCTCCCCTTTTTTATGAGTTGATCAAAATAGTCCACGATGGCATAATTCGGAGGAGCTCATTCTTATCTAGCTCAAACATTCAAACTTCGTAGCAAAATTCCCAGAAACCCCTTATCCCATATCAAAATCAACCCCCAAAATTCACGCAAATCTCCCCCTATATAAACCCCACTGATTTCATAGTGTGGGTAAGCTTGAAGGCCCGCTGAAGGAATTCTTTTGAGTCTTTTAGAGAACCGATATCTGGCTCACAAGGGTTCAGAAGCATTCAAAACGTTTTCAGAGTAAGAGGAACACTAAAAAAAGCTTGAAAAGCTTGGGGATCCTTTGGCGAAGAATTTGAAGTTCTTTTCATTGTTTTAAGGAGATTTGATTCTGACATTTTGATTCCGGCGGTAGTGGAGCTTTTTCTGGCAAAGCTCGAGTTCTAGTTTGCTACTCCAAAAGAGGTAAACCCCTCATCCTTTTATTTTTCTTTTTCTTTATTTTTCTTAACATAATGTAGAGTTGTCTGTTCTTTTCTTTTCTTTTAGAAATATTTCTGTTAGTTTTAGGCTGGTTTTGCTATGATGATTACGAGTTCTGTTTTCTGTCTCTTAGAAATTATAGGGTTCTGGTTGTTATATGATCTGGTATCAAGAAATCATGATAGAAGGTTTAGTTTTTTCTCTGAAGCATGTTGAGAATTTTTCGCTTAGTATTTCTGTCTATTTTCTTTTGATCATGTGTGTCCTTATCTGCTTAGTCATAAATATTGAGTAAAAAGGGCGTTAAGCATGAATCAGGAACCCAATTCCATTTCTAGTAACGTGTTTCGATGAAATATATGAGTATGAAATCATTCCTTGAAACCAGCTTGTGTATGAAATATAGTTGATTGATTCATGTTATACCTGTATGCTAACTTTCACCTGTTTGATGGTGCATTAACTCAATCTTCATCCCATCCCCTTCTCTTTTTCTCTATATGTCTGCTCCTTTAAAATTTTTTGTGAAAAAACATTAATGTCTATCATACGTTTGAGTTGCTCTGCCTCTATTTTGATCATGTCCTAAACTGAAATTCTTTTTCTTCTGTTTCAAACAAATCTTGAATGCATCTTTATCAGTGTTTGCAAGTTATAAACTGTGATTACCTATGTCTAGGTATACCTGTCTTCTGTCTTAAACATGTTGGATGTGAAAAATATTTGTGTTAATTTAAAGCTCAAAGTCACTTGTTTGATCATTAAATAAGAGCATTCCTTTTCCTCTTATCTTGATGTGTCCTCATCGTGTTAATTTGTTCAGTTATATGTTTCATGCTTTCTCTTATGGCTTGTATTTGACATGATAAAGCCCCTGTTCAACTCTAGACGAGTATAAACCAGCTTTAAATTTTCCTTGTTTCCGCATCATAACCTGCACAATTTGTTAAAATTTCATGTCTTTCCTGAGATAGATTTCAGAAATGTTTAGGTACCATGAGCTTGAATATGGATTTCTGCTTCATCTATGATAGCTTTCTATTCATTATTGTTTGGGAATCTTAGCTTTTATACATAAGCCAATCAATAAGCCCTTCGGGAATTGATCTATGCAACATGTTTATCCAATCTTTGTTTGGCCTACCTGTTGATCTAATTTCTTGATTTGTTAAAGAAACAGTCTGTCAAATGGCCAGCTGTGATAAAAAATGGGCAAAACTTGTTTGTAAATATGCAATAGCCTCACTTGTTTAAGTTTTGATACATTGAAATTGGTTCTCGGATAAATTCTAATCCCAATATCTTTTCTTTGTTTTGTCATATGAACAGCACGAGTCCGCAAGGACTCATCCTCTTAACTGCATATTTATCTTGGGTTACGACCCAACAAACTTTCCTCAAGTCAAACCTCGCGCAAGGAAGGAATGTTACAGGTGGAAGATGAAAAATGGGTTGAACCCATAAAGGCAGCAGCAGTAATAGCAGTCCAAGAGGACTGAAATAAAAGAATGGGCCAAAAGGCCCAATTCATAAGGATGCAGCATCAGAAATGGTCCAAGTGAGCTGAAATTGAAGGAAAACGGACTAAAAGTCCAAGTGCAATGGCAGAAGTAGCCCGAAGCCTATAATCTAGTGTAGGACAGGTTTTCATGGACCTTAAAGTCCAAATTGAGCTCAAGGCTTAATTACTTCTCTTTCCCCTAAAACTCTTTATATTGTTTAGTTAAAATTACTTGTAATTAATCTAGACTAACATTTTAACTTAGTTGAATTTCCCTAACGGAGGCGTTATTTTTATTTTAATATTTTCTCTCAAGTTTCCTTATAAGTGGTTTCTTTGCATGAAAGTATACTTTCTTGACACAAAGCATGCCTACAGTTTCTCTTAAATAACGACTTCAATCTGGAAACAAAGGGAGCGTTTTCATTCACTTTCGTAATTTAAGAAAAATAAAGGCTTCCTTAAGTTTCAAGTGCTAAAGCATACTTGTTATTTTCTTTGAAATGAATGCATTGTTTCCAAATCGTTATCATGCATTTCAAATTCGTTTCATTTACTTTAGTAAAATGTCTTAGGCATTAATTATTAAAGATAAGCATGTTTTCTCTTTATGTTTTTCCCAAATCATTTTCAAATATTTCGATCTTTTCTCATGTTGTCAAATACAAGATTTTTCAAAGTTAGTCAAAATAAGTTGTGTTTTCAAACAAGTTCGGATAACCGCAAGTTAGCGGATATTCTGAGTTCCTTTAAAAACGTCTCTGGATATTAATAGGAACCTCTTACCCTTAATCTCTTAGTTTCTAAATCTTTTACTGTTTTAAGACTTGAGAAATTTTTACAAGTTTTTCTTGGTTTTCCTTTTATAAAACTAAGTGGAGACTCTTACTTTTAAATTGAAAATATTTTGAAACTTTAACTAGATTTTCGAAATGATTTTCAACTAAGTCATTTTTTCCCGAAAACATAAATGGTGACTCTGCTGGGGATCAATTCAACTAGGTTCTAACCTTATTGTTTGAAACTAACTTATTTGACTAACGATTCAGTTTGTAATAATTAGTAACTTTATTTCTTTCCTTATTTGTTTACTTTCCCGTAATTATAACTTGTTCATGGCATCTTCCACCTCCCTTGGCAAAGAATTCGATTGCATTAGAAAAAAAGAAGCGATTATGCAAGTATTTGCAGTCGTTCTTAACAAAACACACAATTTTCAAGAACAGACGAGTGAAGTAGTTGACCCACGGTCGGTTAACGATCACTTGTTGTTTTAGCCTGGGTTGTCCGCCTGGGTTCTCGATAAATTTCAAAACCTATTCTAGTAAACCCAAGATAGAGCAAAACCTAATCCCGAAATAAGCATTGACCTAAGATGTCTTAATATCCAAGGGATATTAAGTCCATTAGTAAGACCACCTTGTGTTCGAAAGGGCCCACGGCCCGAAAGAACAATCATCCCCTACGTGCTCAATTAAAGGATGTGATGTCGAGTTGTATGAATCATTGTCCCTCGGGATTGGGATACATTTAGATAGTCTTTTATTTTTTGAAGATTGTCATCCAAAAGGCGTTCGTAATTTGCAAAAAGAACAAGAAGTTTGAGAACGAAGGACCAACCACGATGGCCTAGTTTAGGATTGTACCCCTGCATGGGACTAATTTTGATGTACATTCCTTTTCCCGCAATTTTGTACTCCCATTTTATTTAATCAATATGCATAAATATATTTTGGGGCAATGGAACATTTAGAAACTACATACACATCCTTCAATTCGTTAGGCCTACCTTTGGCATAAAAAGGTCACATATCCATATAGGACTCGCTATGAACTGTTACGTGATATAACTGTCTTATGTGCTTACATGTGTTGCTTAAATTGAAGGTGAATTGATCCACTCATACTTGAATATTTTAGAACCCATAGGCAGGATAAAAACCCACCATGCAAACTCCGACCAAAATCGCTCTTGGAGTTCTTCAAACTTCCTAGAAATGTCCAAAGACTTCTTAAACCCTAGTTCAGAAAATGAACTTCCCTTATCCGAACTACATCCTTTTATGGCCCGTCCCCTATCTTTAGGAAATTTTCATTTCTCCACTTCAACGAAAATGCCAAAGAATTTAGAAGGCACTGCAAGTGCTACAAGACAAGTATTAGAAGACTCAACAAGTCAACCTTCCTGATAGAATCCGCTTATCCAAAATCGATGGTAAATTTCTGTCTATCAAATCCTCGAACACCCATGGATCAATTTGCTTTGATGAAAAGCAACTTTTATATGTTTATTTCCAGTACCTTGTATTGCTTGTCACCAACAGAATCTAACATATCGGCCTTTGAGTTGTTTTTATTTCGACAGGTAATAGAAATTGATTTGTGTTGACAAAACTGGCCAAGAATCCCTACTTCACCCGATCAAAGGCATGCATAGATTCCCCCTCTAACCTTCGCTTTTCTAAAGGAAGAATGACTGATAGTGAAGAAGAGAACGCCTTGGCCATGAGAGACAGTATTATCATAAAACAGAGTGAAATGATTGCCGAACTGGCAAGGAAGGTGGAGAAGATGCAAGAAGAGGTGTAGAAAGCCAAAGATATGGCGAACTTGGCTATTACCGCTAATACCCCAACTATGGGTAACTCCCAAGACCCTCTCCAAATCTCTCCACTCAATTCCCCGTTAACTGAAAATCGACCAAGGGATATCCCTCCTACCTACGCACCTAGACCTTCCAACGAACCTTTCTCTAGTAATCCCCCTCATATCGGATCCTCCTATTAAATCTAGACTCCTCTTATCCAGCATAATAACTAGAGAAACAACTCAAGTGCCTACAATCCATAAAACCTCCCTCCAAATTATCAAAATACACTACTAAACATATACAACTCCCAGAATAATCATCCCAATATGACTAACCCACCCAACTATAAAACCGTATACCCAAATGTCGTTCCTCATGTCCAGCCTCCTCCTGTTCAGAATATGCCATCTCCTGCTTTCCATGCAATGGTAGAACCATACATCGCTCTCCCAAAAATCCCCGAGCTTGATCACTATTGGGAGAAAGAGAAAGAGTTGAGGTCCGCAGAGAAGAAGAATGATCATGACATGGCCCAGATAAAAGAAGAGATATTCAGGATCAGGGAATTTTGGGGATCGTCTTATGAGAAAGGTTATGACTATGATGATCTATGTATCTATCCAGAGATGGACCTGCCAGATGGATTCAAGATTCCCAAGTTCAAAACCTTCAACAGTATTGGGAATCCCGAGGCTCATTTAAGAAGCTATTGTGACCAAATGGTTGGTGCTTGGAAAAATGATGCTATGTTAATGAGATTGTTCAGCCAAAGTCTGAGCAGAGAGGCTTTAGAGGGAGAAGAAGGAGATAGAGGGCAAGGAGAATGGATAGAGATGATTGGTGGCTACTGGTGGCGCGAATGGGTGTAGTAGTGGTGGTGGTTTTGCCAACCATGGACGAAGCGACGACGACTGGTGTTTGCAGTGGAGTTCACCAGAGATAGAGAGAGAGGGGAGAGGAAGAATGGACCGTCACAGCTAGCAGTTTACCAACGGCGGAGGTGGTGGTGGGTGAGAAGATGAAGAGAGGAGGGAGAGAAATTGAGGGAGATGGAGGGGTGGCGGCTGGTATGAGTGAATGAGGCTTAGGGTTTAGGGGTGTGGGTAATTAAAAAGGAAAGGGTAGTGGGAGTTAATCTCGGCCGTTGATCAAATTATATCAATGGCTGAGATTGGATTTGATGCGGGTCGGGTTTGGAGCGGGTCAGGCAGATTGGGGCAATTGAAATTGAATTTGGTATTTGACATTAAGCCCAAATTGACTCAATTTAGGCTAGAATTGAAAGAAATTAGATAGAAAGAGGCTAGAATTTAAATAAATTGAGGGATAAATTGAAATTGAGCTCCTATTTAATTAATAAATACTACATACATAATTTAGTAGATAAAATAATAATTAACGATAATTATCAAAAAAAGAATATTATTTAAAATTATAAATAAATTACGTATATATATTGTACGTAAAATTAATGACATGTAATATTATACGAAATTTATGATAAATAGTAATAATACGAAATAAATTATATATTGATAAATAGTATACAAATTTAAAATTTATCAAGATGATGATAAAACACGTGATTTATTTAGTAAATAAAAGCGATACGCGAGGAAAATTAAGCTTTAAAAATAAGAATAACTAGTAAAATAAAAGCCCGAGAGAGGTATAAGGAGGTCAAAATTGGGTGTCAACAATGGTTCACCTCTCAGGAATTGAAGAAGTGATCTAGATGGAGTGATCTGGCCTGAGACTTTGCTCAAAGATTTGCATATAATGTGGAAGTTATCCCGGATCGATACTCTCTAGGTCGTATCAGGCAAAAATCAAATGAGGACTTCCGAGATTATTCCTATCAATGGAGAAAGAAGGCGACAAGAGTTTGGCCTCCTATGACCGAAGAAGAGATAAGTGCAATATTTATGCGCTCTCAAGAGTCGGAGTTCTACGACAAAATGATATCAGCAGTAAAAGCTAAATTTGCCAATCTAGTTAAGATTGGTGAAATTGTTGAAGAAGGTCTTCGTAGAGGCAAGATTGCCAATGCCTCGGCATCCACAGGATCGACATGATTTCCCAAGTAGAAGAGGGAAGAGGTATCTTCACTGTCCTCAAGTCCTAGCACAAAACTGAAGAAACTCTTCGGAGCCAACTTCAAAAAGTCACTTGTTCCAATAACCCCTCCCCAGCTCCATAAAATACTCAACCTGTATTCTATACTCAACCCATATACCAAGCTCCACAACCAAATGTGCAACCCATTTACAAAACTCCACAGCCAAATATGCAATCCACTTACCAAGCCCCTCCCGAAAACTTCCAAGTATATCAGAAGGCTCCTGAGAACCAGAACAATAGCCAGGTTCCTCCTCCTACTAATACCGATCTCCCCCATCAAAATTTAGAAAAGAAAGTTCCTCAAACTTTCACCCAGATGGATGAGACCAGAATTCAACTATACGAAAGACTAAAGGCTGCCGAATTTATTCAGCCCATTCCACCCAAACTTGAGAACATAGACTCTCGCTTCTACAAAGCCGATCAACATTGTGCTTACCACTCTGGAGGTGCCGGACACAATATTGAAGATTGAATTAACCTGAGGCATAAGATCCAGGATTTTATTGATCAAAGGGTGGTCACATTACAGACAGCGCTGCCAAATATTAACAACAACGTGCTCCCAAATAACGGAGGATCCGACGTGAATATGATCGAGATAGAAGAAGACTAGGTCGTGAGCAAGTCTATAGTGCCAGCTGGTCCTTAATGGCCAGAAGAGTTAGAGAAGTCTGTGGCTGCCTTAAGTATTGCGGAGAAGCCACAATTTATTATGTTGGCAGCACCTCAACAAGCTTTCGATTTGGTACCAACAGAAGAAGAGTTTATAGTTGAGGCCTCTGCCGCCCATGGTATGACAAGATCGAAAAGACGTTATATCCTCGATGATTTGGTGAATGGTACTTACAAAAAGGATCGGAAAAAGAGGCTAATCACTAAGGAGAAGCAGAAGAATTATGGAGAAGAATGCAGTCAAAGGAGTACTCCATTGTGAAGATTTTGGAGAAGACCCCTGCTCAAATCTCTATTTGGGCGTTACTCATGAGTTCTCAATATCATAGGCAAGCATTACTCAAAATCCTGAATGAAGCTTATGTACCGACATGTACTAGTATAGAGAATCTGACCTCCATGGTAAGCCGAGTCCTAGGGGACCACCGTATCTGCTTTAGTGACGATGAGTTATATTTTGAAGGCATGATGCACAACAAAGCCTTACATGTCACTATCAAGAGTCAAGCGAAGATTGTGAACAGGGTACTGATTGATGATGGATAGGGGTGAACATCTGTCCATTGTCTACACTGACTCAGTTGGAATACAATCTAGGGAAGATTCACCAGAGCAGGGTAAACGTGAGAACCTTTGACAGAGGTCAAAGAGACACTATCAGAGAAGTTAACATGTACATCCAAAAGGTACCCGCTGAGTTCCGTAATGAATTCCAAGTCATGGATATCACCACCAGCTATAACTTGCTCCTGGGAAGGCCATGGATCCATGGAGCCAGAGCTGTACCATCAACTTTGTACCAGATAGTAAAATTCATTTGGGAGGAACATGAGGTTTTGATCCACGGAGAAGGAAGTCACTTGAGTCGTCCTAATGGTTATGTCCCTGTGATTGAAAAAGTTCTAAGTGGGAGCGATTTCTACACAATAGAGCTTGTAACTTCCACCGGAGAGGATCTTCCTCCTCAAATTCCCATGCCACCTATCTATAAAATGCTTGCAACCACGATGCTAAGGAGCGGGTACAAGACAAGTTTTGGGTTAGGCAAGAATTCTGATGGCATGACCAAGCCAATAAGAATCCCTAGAAAATTGACTAGGCATGGACTAGGCTACATATCCTGAGAAGATAAGGCAAAAGTCAAATAGGATAAGTAGTCAAGACTGCCAAAACTTCTCCCTCACTTATATCAATCATTTCCTATATGTAATGGTTCCCCAATCGATGGGTTAGAGGATGGAATAGGAGATCTGTTCGAGGAATGCAATAGTATAACTGAAGAAATCCCCAAAGCAACCATGATCAGGGATGCCAGGCCTGGCGAAGAATCGCAGAACTAGGCCACAACTCCCCTCGTGACTCTCCACTCGGCTGGGTAGACAAAGACTCTAATTTCTGAAAAATTGGTGATGGTCCGGATGAGGCTCCATGACTCACCCTTTATTCAATTTCCTCGTACTATTTTACTACTTTCCAAAGGCACAAATCCCTATTCATGTGGGTCATGGCCATATTTGCAAATATTTTTGGATTTCAATGAAAGCCTCCCGTATTCTGAAAAACTTTGTTGTTTATCTTATTTACTTGGTACCATCTAGCTTGCTTTGTTTATGGTTTCAGTAATAATAAGTGAAAAACTGCCACTGTCATGTCATGTCAAGAGCTTAACGAACAAACCAAGCTAGACGATAATGATTTTAAAGGGTACGTTGAAGAAATCATGGTCCTGGAATGAATGACCAAGAAGTTCAAGAACTTTGAAGACCAGGAAAGGCCCCACCTAAAAGGGATCGAGGTGGTTAATCTGGAAGGCAACGGTCAAGTTTGAGAAATCAGCGTCGGTCTTCATTTGTCAAAAGCTCAAAAGAAAGAACTTATCATTATTCTCAAGCCATACATCAACATCCTTGACTGGTCCTACAATAAGAGGACGAGAATGAGCGCAAACATCATCTCCCAAAATTTATTGGTCAATTCGGAATTCAATCCAGGGAATGGACAGATAATCCTTCCCTCCCACAAGACAAAGGAAAATTTGCACCTAATTGGCAAGGGCCATATGTCATTCAAAAGGTGTTGTCGGGAGGATCTTTGATTTTGTCCGAGATGGACGGTCAAGTGTGGACCAAACCAATCAATTCCGATGCTGTGAAAAGATACTATGCCTGAGGATAGTTTTTCTTTCATTTTCTTTCCCTGTAATAGCGTTTTCTGATTGTATTAGTTTTTATAGCTTTAAAATATCCCTATCCTCTATCTTGAACTATGTCTGACCTGAATTCTCAAGAATGAGATACATAGGCGGCCTGTGTCGGCTTCAGTCAAACCCTAAGGAAAATCTATCTTTCCTCTTCCTATCTTGAACTACGTTCGACCTGAATTCTCAAGAATGAGATACGTAGGTGGCCTTTGTCGGCCTCGGTCACTCCTTTACCTATTTCCAACATTCTCCCACTACAAGTGTGGGAAATATATTTGACCTATTTCCTGCCTCAACGGGATACGTAGGTACCACAATGGCTCAATCATATTGCCTAGGAATTGGAAACTGGGGCAGATTTTTGAGAAAGGAATCTCGAAAATTAAGAAGGCGAAGATCATCCTCCAAGCAAGTCAGAATGCAAAATGTACTGAAGAGCAACTGAAGTGAATCTCGAGAAAGAATCCCATAATTCCCACAGAGTCTCAAACCACTTACCAAGGGAATAAGATTCATCGTGAAGCCTTTAACTGGGGAAGAAATTTTGAGGAGGACCTCAAAATTTCCATCAAACGTTATTCAAGAGCTTAGAAACAAACCCCGAAGAATTCCCCAACACAGAGAAATGAAAGTCTACTTCAAAAATCCCCAGTACGAGGTGGATTAATCCCCAACTAAGATGACAAAGGATCTCTATAGTATGCTAGCAGTTTGTTAGAAATATCAAGGCCTTGAGTTAAGGACATTCGTTGAGCTAGCACATGACATGACGAGCATATACCTTTTCAAACTATCCTTTTCAAAATTCTTTGTTTTCCGAAAAACTTGTTTGAAATATCCTTACAAACATATTAGTTTTACTACTTTATAACTTGACTTTGTCTTCTGTCTACCGTGACCCAGGGAGTCGAGGAAGATGAGCACCCGAGAGTGGAAAACCCCTAGCAAAGACAAAGCAAGGAGCAAAAGATCGAAGGAGATCAACACAGATCAGTTTCACTAAAACTAACAATTTTTCTGTGGATGCAGGTTGTATTAAAAAGTATGTTAGAAATTAGTGAAAGCCCCTCGTTATCCAACGTGTTCAATGAAATGGAACAAGACCAGATACCCCAAATTTGGTGATAAAAGACAAAACGATGGGAAGGAGCCAAAGAGGCAAAAGTCCCTAGAACGGGCGAATCTTCTTGTAGTTTGCAAGAGCTACTAAATAAAGAGAGATCGAGAACATCCTTGAATCGCCAAGCATATCAGGAAATTTTAGGTCAACTTCAAAATTAGGACACCAAATGAGAGATCGGCAACATTCTCCGCCAATCCCCAGCAAGTCAAAAATCACCACTAACAGACGATGTTCAAAAATGGTATTTATGGCTGTCCCCAAAAATGGGCATGACCATTTCATTCACATTTGAAGCAAAAGTTGTTTTGATTAGCTTCATAGATGCTGTCTTTAAAGTTTTCAAGTTTGACTATAGTCGCTAATAAAAGCGACGCCGTGTCTACTAATTATTGTCTTGAGCACAGGTACTCACAAAGGAGTCAACAGAACAACATAAAAAACAAAGGTGATGTTTTTTGTAACTGCTACAGATACCATCACATGGTCATCTACATCATTATCATATTTTCATGTCAAGAGGACCATTTCATATTTGCATGTCAAGAGGACCATGTCAAGAGGACTATTTCAAGAGGACCATATCAAAAGGACCATCATTAATACCACAAATACATTTGCTATGAATACTATGTCCCTCTACCGGCCGGTTTCAAAGAGGATAACATTCAGAAGCATCCTTAAGTTGCACTGGCTGCGCAGGATCGACCCAAGAGCATATTTGTATCCAACATCGCATAAGACAGAGGAGTCTAAAGTTGAGGATATTTTCATTTGCATATTTATGCCGCAGATATTTATGCATCCTTTATTATGTCAAATCTGGCTTACTTACCTTCGATATCACGTGAGACGGAGGAGTCTAATATTGAGGATATTATTATTATGCCAAATCTGGCATCCAACATATTTATATCCGATATTGCGTGACACCAAGGAGTCTAATATTGAGGATATTATTATTATGCCAAGTGTGGCATCCAGCATATTTGTATCCAACATCGCGTAAGATGGTGAAGTCTAACATTGAGGGTATATTTGCTACTTTATTATGCCAAGTCTAGCATTCAACATATTTATATTCGATACGTGGGATGGAAGAGTCTGACGTTGAGGATGTATTTGCTTCCTTATTATTATGACAAGTGTGGCATTCAGCATATTTATATCCGATATCGGGTGAGATGGAGTAGTCTGACGTTGACGATGTATTTGCTTCCTTATTCTTATTCCAAGCCTAGCATATTCATATCCGATATCGCGTGAGATGGAAGAGTCTAATGTTAAGGATATTATTATTGATTATGCCAAGTCAGGCATTCAGAGTATTTATATCCGATATCGAGTGGTCACGACCCAATTTCTTGGTCATGATGACACCTACAACCCCCGGTAGGTGAACCAATCCCCGTAGCCCAGGACAGTTAGTAATGGGCTACTATCTAACAAATAAGGGAACAAGACGAAGAGAATAGATAACAGGGATATAAATATATACATATGCGGTAACTAAACCAAACCCCAAGACCTGGTATCATAGTATAGAGCCAAAACTACATACATGGAGTGCAAACGATCCAAAACAATATATATAGATGTGTCTGAATGCTAATAGAGTACATAAAGCAAAAGATAAACTAAAGCTAAGCTCCGATCGCCAAGAGCTCACCCTCAGTCTGAAGTAGTCCCCAACAAATCTCCAAGCACGAATCACAGCGATCTAACGATGATAGTCCACGCTAGGATCTGCACCCAAAGATGCAGGGGGGTAGGGTGAGCACCAAATGCGAAGCACAAGGTACCCAGTAGGTATCATAGGCCTACTGGGCACATATAAGATAAAAGCGTAGTAACAGACAGAATAGAAGCAAGTAGTCACAGAGATCAACAAAAGGTACACAGGAACTAGCCGAGAGGGAAATCAACAGAACCACATGTGAGGCCAGCAAGCAAAATATATACACCATAGGCACAGGTGAAAGTAAGAAACAACGCACCTAGGGTCCTTGCAATAACAGTGTATACATAATAAGTTTTATGAAATGGACGGTATACCGGTAACCTCAAGTGTAAGAAGAGGGAAAGAGTAATGATAGGCATGCTTAGAGACATAAATCAAACTCAACTAATCATATCAATCTCAATCCAGAAACTAATAGTTTAGCAGTAACCAATTTCATTCTTAACCATAACATGGAATAATTCTGTAAGTAAATAGCAAGAGTCTACCTACAGTCCCCCGGCCGCCCATACAACCGAGGAACACAAACAACTGAAAACAAACCCTCTAGCATCCCATACTACCGGAGCGTACAATCAACAAACAACAAACAACAAACAACAAACAATGGTGGAACCTCAAACAATGAATGATATGATGCATGAAGATCTCAACTGAAATGGTATCTCTGTATGTACCTCCTCCGGTGCCGATCCGACACAGCAGGTAGGTTCCATGGAAGGACACTGCCCGTATACCTCTACTCCACCGTATACCCTTCCTCCGGCACACGCAGCCCGCAACCCCAGGCCCAGATGGCAAGGTCCATGGAGTTCCCTGACCCCATAATAAAACTCAGTATCAAAACATGTCGTCCGGAAGCAAGTCCGGGTTCAAGATAGATACCCAGTCTCTAATATGCATGCCCAGACCCTGTCCAGGACTAAAGTAGTAGGAAAATATCTCAAAAACCCCTCCAAGGGTGCCCGAGCATAACCGGGTCTAAACAGTAGAAAGTCATCTCGGGTGCTCGGTCCGACCGAGGCTAAAATTATCTCAAGTAGCAAGAAAACTCAACTAGCACCCCGGCCCTGCCGAGTCTAGCGTTACTCGTAAAACTGGTGATTTAAAACATAATTTTACTTTATTTTACCCAGGAGTATTCACGAGTTAAATCAAACCATTTACAAATCATTTCCATCAAAAACAGGCCCCCGGGGCCATGCAAGGTTTAGAAAATAGTGCCAGTAGGCCCGAAGCCAAACCGTGGTAAAACATGGATAAAACCTCTTTAAATGCATGGAAATGGTATGATCAAACACAATAATTATCCAGCAGCTCACAATCAACCTATCGACCCTGCACAGGCCCATAGCTACTCAGCAAGCATAACCAGCATAGAAGGATAATTCTATGCCCGGGACTCGCGGACATTCCCAAAATCCCACCTTCTATGTTCCAGAGTCAACAAGGTCTCATAGGACCACAAGGGTAAATAAAATATATCGGCAAGTATTACAAGCAATGGAGGAACAAAAGTAGGCGGACATGAATAAAGCGGTCGAGGTCTGTGGTGCCAACCTAAAAATCCAACCCAACGATGCCATCTAGTACAATTTTGTCCGATATATGCTAAGTCTAGGGATTTTAAACCATAACCTACCTGTCGTCCGACGACAAGCTGCTAGAACGACGATGTCCAAGTCCGAATCACTCCGAGAAGCTCCGAAATGAAATCAAACTTGAATTTAGGCTTGAATAACTTGGCATAGATAATCAATTTCCCCTTAGCGCCCCTACCCCGAAGGCACTACTAACTTCTTTTTCCCACTCCTTGGCTAAAACTTGCGGTTTCTTAAAAATGTGCATGTATTTATATAGAGAGAGCTCCAGAACGATACTTCTAATTATTTCAAAATGCCTAAGAATATCTATAACAATACACTTATAAAGAGAGAATGATTGAGTGGAGAATATTACCCTTCTCTATAATGATAAAGTTAGGCAGCAACCATTTTAAATGTTTGGATCACATACTTCAAAGTGAAGAAAATTTATATAGGTACAAAAATGCTAAATAATGTATTAGGATAGAGTTGGGTGTCAACTCTTCAATATACGTTTGCTGGACACTCCCTCCACTTACACGTGGAGTGGAGATGTCCATTCTAAAATCATTTGTCCCTCTATATACACTCGGATATTGCATAAGTTCGTGGTAAAATAAATATAACTTTTTAAATATACCATAATTAATAGAAAATTATTTCAAATAAAACCTACTATATTATAATAATAATTTTTAACATAACTAAATTTACTATCTCCGTTAAAATAATACAATGTATAAAACCTTATAAAATAAATACATACACAATTATGTCATAACAAAAGTATTTTCCATACACATTAGAATACTTTAAAAAGGTAATAAAAAATATAACTTTTAAAATAAAATATTTTCAAATATACGCGCGGTGCTAATAAAGTTCTTAAATTTAGGTTTCGCAATTCACCATCGCACGATTTTGATACTCAAGAACTCTCTTGGAACCCTCCCTTATGTTTTCTCACTGTTCCATAACTGAAATGGCATTTTAAAATGTGAAGTTGAGGTTTTAAATCGATTTTGACCCGACCCGGTTCGCGACCCGGTTTCTACCAGACAGTCCGCGGTATAATAGTCATAACTTTTTACTCCGAGATCAGATGGAGTAAGGTTTTGTGAGTTGGAAACTAGGCTCGTAGACCTTCGATTTGGTATGTTGGGGGACTTCTAACTCTTTATATATTGAGAGAAAAGCTCTGAGATATTTTACCCAAAGTTCAGAAAATTTATTAAAGAAACTTACGATAACTTTTGCCGACTTGCTTGACTTCAAAACTTATCATTCGACCAAACAAACGGCCCCGGCACCGAAATACCAGTCCCGACAAGCCTTAAATGACTTGGGGCCGCTACAAACAAGCTTTAACGATACAAGGAAAATGTATACATGGAAATAACCAAAAGGGTAATTACATCATCCACTACTAAAAAGGACTTTCGTCCTCGAAAGTCAAGGTCAAGGGGGTACCTGAAGGCTCAAACAGCTGCGGATACTAAGCCCGCTTATCTCTCGCGGTCTCCCAGGTAGCCTCCTCGACTGGACGGTGCCTCCACTGAATCTTAACAACTGGGATCTCTCGAGACCTCAATCTCCTGACATCTCTGGCTAAAATAGCTGTCGGCTCCTCAACAAAGGCTAAACCCTCACCCAACTGAACTGAATCCCACCGCAACACATGAGGCTCATTTGGGACATACCGACGCAACATCGAAACATGAAATATAGGATGTATAGATGAAAACATCAGAGGCAAGGCTAACTGATAGGCAACGCTACCAACCCTCTGAAGAATCTCAAACGACCCAATGTACATGAGGCTAAGCTTGCCCCGCCTACCAAATATCATCACGCCCTTCATGGGTGATACACGGAGAAACACCAAGTCACCGACACTAAAATCCAAGGCACGACGCCTACGATCAGCATAACTCTTCTGCCTGCTCTGAGCTGCCCGAAGTCTGTCCTGAATCGCTTGAACCCGATCTAAGGAATCTCAAAGCAAATCTGTACTCTGTGGCCTAGAATCAAAACCATCAAACCAACCTACCGGTGATCTGCAACGCCTTCCATACAAAGCCTTAAAAGGTGCCATGCCAATACTCGAATAGAAACTGTTATTATAAGCAAACTCTGCCAAAGGAACAAACTGATCCAAAGAACCTCCAAAGTCAAGAATACAGGCTCGAAGCATGTACTCCAGAATCTGAATGGTCCTCTCGGACTGGCCATCTGTTTGAGGGTGGAAAGTGGTACTAAGATGAACCTCTGTACCCAAATCTCGCTGAATAGCCCTCCGGAAGTGAGATGTGAACTGAGTGCCGCAGTCTGAAATGATAGAAGCTGGGACCCCGTGCAACCGAACAATCTCACGAAGGTAGATCTGAGCTAACCTCTCTGCGCCATAAGAAGTCTGAACTTGCAAGAAATGTGCTCACTTAGTCAGCCTATCAACAATCACCCATATGGAATCAAACCCATGAGAAGTACGAGGCAAACCAACAACAAAGTCCATAGTAATCCCTTCTCACTTCCACTCAGGAATGGGAAGTCGCTGCATCAAACCACCAGGTCTCATGTGCTCGAACTTAACCTGCTGATAGTTCAAGCACCGAGATACAAACTCCGCTATATCCCGCTTCATACCACTCCACCAGTAAAGCTATCTCAAGTCTCTATACATCTTTGCTGTGCCAGGGTGAATGGAGTGTCTAGTACAATGTGCCTCATGAAGTATCAACTGAATCAAATCACTAATCCTCGGAACACAAAGGCGACTATCAAACCTCAGAAACCCATCTGAATCTAGAGTAGCCCGACTGGTTTCACCATGAACAACCCGATCACAAAGGTCACACAACTGCTGATCCTCAAACTGACGGCTCTGAATCTGATCAATCAAAGTAGAACGAACCTCAACACTGGCGAGAACTCTGCTAGGATCCGACAAGTCAAGCCTAACTAAACGGTTAGCCAAGGACAGGATGTCCAAGGACAATGGACGCTATAAAACTGAAAGAGAAGCTAGGCTACCCATATTCACTGCCTTCCGGCTCAAGGCATCCGCTACCACATTTGCCTTGCCCGGATGATACAGAATAGTGAAGTCATAGTCCTTCAGTAACTCGACCCATCTCCTCTGTCTCGAGTTCAACTCTCGCTGACTCGTGATATACTGAAGACTACGGTGATCGGTGAAGATCTCACAGTGAACCCCATATAGGTAATGCCTCCAGATCTTAAGCGCGAAAACTACCGCCGCCAACTCTAAGTCATGAGTGGGGTAGTTGCTCTCGTGAACCTTCAGCTGCCTCGATGCATATGCTACTACTCGACCCTGCTGCATCAACACACAACCAAGACCAACTCCAGAAGCATCACAATACACGGAGAAGCTCTGACTCTCAACCGGCAAAGTCCAAACTAGAGCTGAAGTCAATAAGGCCTTAAGCCTCTGGAAGCTATCCTAGCACTGATCCGACCACTGAAATGGGAAATCCTTCCTAGTCAGCATAGTCAAGGGTGATGCTATGGAAGAAAATCCCTCAATGAACCGTCTGTAGTAACCTGCTAACCCAATAAAGTTGCGGACCTCAGTAGCAGTAGTAAGTCTAGGCCAATTACAAACAGCAGAAATCTTTCCCGGGTCAACCCTAATCCCATCCTTAGACACCACGTGCCCTAGGAATGCAACTGACTCAAGCCAAAACTCGCATTTTGAGAACTTGGCATAAAGCCGATGATCTCTCAAAGTCTTGAGTATAACCCTCAAGTGCTGCTCATGCTCATCTTTACTACGCGAGTATACCAAGATGTCGTCTATAAAAACTATCACAAATGAGTCCAAATACGAGCGAAGAACCATGTGCATCAAGTTCATAAAGGCTGCGGGGGCATTAGTCAACCCAAAAGACATCACCAGGAACTCATAATGGCCATAACGTGTCCTGAATGCTGTCCTAGGGATGTCCTCCGCCCTAATCCTCAACTGATGGTAGCCAGACCTCAAATCAATCTTCGAAAACAAGACTGAACCCTGAAGCTGGTCAAACAAGTCATCAATCCTCGGCATCGGATACCTATTCTTTACTGTTACCCTATTCAGCTGCCGATAATCAATACACATGCGCATCGACCCATCCTTCTTCTTCACAAAGAGAATAGGAGCACCCCAAGGTGACACACTAGGTATAATAAACCCCTTAGCTAACAGATCCTAGAGCTGCTCCTTAATCTCCCTCAACTCAGCAGGAGCCATACGATAAGGAGAAATAGAAATGAGCCTGGTTCCCGGCTCTAGCTCAATAGAGAAATCAATATCTCTCTCAGGTGGAAGGCCTGGTAGGTCGGTAGGAAACACATCGAGGAAGTTTCTAACCACAGGAACAGACTGAGGAGAAGTAGGGTCAGCAGTAACATCACGGACATATGCTAGATTAGCTAAACACCCACGGGAAATCAACTTCCTAGCTCGAAGACAAGAGATGATCCCAGATGGTGCATGGCTAACAGAACCCTGCCACACAACCGGGGACACACCGGGCACATCTATGTTAATGGTCTTAGCATAACAATCCAAAACCACACAGTGAGGGGATAACCAGTCCATGCCCAGTATCACATCAAAATCTAGCATATCAAGAATCATCAAATCACCCCAAGTCTCTGAATCACCAATAGATAGCATACAAGATCTCACAATCAGATCCACTACTAAAGAATCTCCTACTGGGGTCGAAACAGAAACATGAACAGATAATGGCTCACTAGCCAATCCCAAACAAGGCACAAAGTAGGCAGATACGTATGAACAAGTGGATCCAGGATCAAATAAAGCCATAGCAGACTGATGGCACACAGAAATTGTACCTGTAATCACAGCATCTGAGGCCTCTGCCTCTGGTCTCCTAGGGACTGCGTAAAAATGACGATGACCTCCACCTTCCCGACCGCCATCCCTACCACTTGCTTTACCGCGCGGAGCACCACCTCTACCCTGATGACCACCCCCTCTAGCCGGGGGCTGAACTGCTCGTAAAGGCTCGGCCAACTGAATTGTACCCTGCTGAGGGCAATCTCTAGCAAAATGACCGATCACACCACAAGTAAAACAAGCCCCTGGCGGCCTACTCAGTCGATATGAACCAGCAGATCCCATATAACCACCACAGCCTGATGCCGCAGAAACTGTACCCCTCGAAGACTGGACGCCATAGCCCTGACGGCTGCTCTGACCCTGCTCGAACTGGGTACTACCGAAAGTCTGAAGGGAAGCCTGAACCGGTCGGCTGGACTGACCCTGGTGCTGCTGTGGCTGATAACCCCAGCTCCACTTGCCAGGACCTCTACCACCATATCTGGAACCACTATAGACACCCTGATATCGAGGCCTCTTATCTCTGGACCCCTGATTATGTCGCTGTAGGTCCTCCACAGTGCGGGCATAGTCTATGATAGCCTGAAATGACCGACCACCGGCGATCAATATCTCAGCTGGCTGCCTGATCTCTGGCCTCAAACCCCATACAAATCTGCGAATCCTATCTCCCTCGATAGGAATGATCATAGCTCCAAACGGTGCTAGCTGATGAAAATGGGTCTCATACTCGGAGACAGTCGTAGACCCCTGCATAAGGTGAGTAAACTGCTCCCTGCGACGCTCACGATCACTCTGAGGTAGGAACTTAGCCATAAAGGCCTCAGAAAACTCAGAACAGGTCAAAGGAGGTGACGATGGTGATCTACAAGCAACATGAGCCCTCCACCATAACTTTGCTGGGCCCTCTAACTGATAGGTAGTATAACCAACCCCGTGAGTCTCCAATAAACCCAAATGATGCAACATCTCCTCACATGTAGTAATAAAGTCATGTGGATCCTGTCCAGAAGTACCAGCAAACCTCGGAGGTGCTAACCTCAAAAACCTACCCAACGCCTTTTGCTCTGACTCTGTCATAACTGGGCGAGGAGCAAGAGGTTGTGCAATAGATGGAATCGGAATGACCTCCACACGGGGAGCCATAGTAGCAGTCTGCGTTCCTGAGCTCTGTGCACCCAGGGCTGCCCCCTGAGCGGATGTTTACGCTACCTCAGAAGGCCGCTCTCTAATCATACCCAAAAGCTGTAATAGTAATCCCCGAATATCTGGAGACTGAGCTGCGGCTGGAGCTGGCACAGAAGGGGGCACTGGAGCTGGTACTGGAGCTGGCGCTGGAGCTGGTACTGGAGCTGGTGCTGGAGCTGGTACTGGAGCTGGTGGTACCTGAGCTTCCCCCTGATCCACATGCTGCTCGGGCTCTATCTCCACCCTAGCAGCTCTAGCAGGTGCCACTACTCGAGGGTTTCCTCGACCCTTAGCTGGAGTGGCAGGCTCATCTCCGCGTGATGCTGATGATCTCATACGAACCATCTGCAGAAGAATGAAGTAGAACAAATGAGATTTCCAGAAATTTCAAGGGTTCCACGCACGACACAGAAGAAATGAAAGAGTCAAATTTCCTAAAATGTCAGTGTAGCCTCCCAAAGATTGAGTACGGACGTCTCTGCCAAGATCCGCAGGACTCTACTAGACATTGGCTCCTATACCGATGACACCGGTGAACCTAGAGCTCTGATACCAAGTGGTCACGACCCGATTTCTCGGTCATGATGGCACCTACAACCCTCGGTAGGTGAACTAATCCCCGTAGCCCAGGACAGTTAGTAATGGGCTACTATCTAACAAATAAGGGAACAAGACGAAGAGAATAGATAAAAGGGATATAAATATATACATATACGGTAACTAAACCAAACTCCAAGACCTGGTATCATAGTATAAAGCCAAAACTACATACATGGAATGCAAACGATCCAAAATAATATATACAGATGTCTCTGAATGGTAATAGAGTACATAAAGCAAAAGATAAACTAAAGCTAAGCTCCGATCGCCAAGAGCTCACCCTCAGTCTGAAGTAGTCCCCAACAGATCTCCAAGCATGAATCACAGCGATCTAACGGCGATGGCCACGCTAGGATCTGCACTAAAAGATGCAGGGGGTTAGGGTGAGAACCAAATGCAAAGCACAAGGTACCCAGTAGGTTTCATAGGCCGACTCAGCACATATAAGATAAAAGCATAGTAACAGACATAATAGAAGCAAGTAGTCACAGAGATCAACAAAAGGTACACAGGAACTAGCCCAGAGGGAAATCAACAGAACCACATGTGAGGCCAGTAAGCAAAAAATATACACCATAGGCACAGGTGAAAGTAAGAAACAACGCACCTGGGGTCCTTGCAATAACAGTGTATACATAATAAGTTTTACGAAATGGACGGTATACCAGTAACCACAAGTGTAAGAAGAGGGAAAGAGTAATGATAGGCATGCTCAGAGACATGAATCAAACTCAACTAATCATATCAATCTCAATCCAGAAACTAACCATTAGCAGTAACCAATTTCATTCTTAACCGTAACAGGGGATAATTCTGTAAGTAAATAGCAAGAGTCTATCTACAGTCCCCCGGTCGCCAATACAACCGAGGAACACAAACAAGTGAAAACAAACCCTCCAACATCCCATACTACCGGAGCGTACAATCAACAAACAAAAAACAATGATGGAACCTCAAACAATGAATGATATGATGCATGAAGATCTCAAGTGAAATGGTATCTCTGTATGTACCTCCTCCGGTGCCGATCCGGCCTAGCAGGTAGGTTCCATGGAAGGACACTGCCCATATACCTCTACTCTACCGTATACCCTTCCTCCAGCACATGCAGCCCGCAGCCCCAGGCCCGGATGGCAAGGTCCATGGAGGACCCTGACCCTATACTAAAACTCAGTATCAAAACATGTCGTCCGGAAGCAAGTCCGGGTTCAAGATAGATACCCAGTCTCTAATATGCATGCCCAGACCCTGTCCAGGACTAAAGTAGTAGGAAAATATCTCAAAAACCCCTCCAAGGGTGCCCGGGCATAATCGGGTCTAAACAGTAGAAAGTCATCTCGGGTGCTCGGTCCGACCGAGGCTAAAATTATCTCAAGTAGCAAGAAAACTCAACTAGCACCCCGGCTCTGCCGAGTCTAGCGTTACTCGTAAAACTGGTGATTTAAAACATAATTTTACTTTATTTTACCCAGGAATATTCACAAGTTAAATCAAACTATTTCCAAATCATTTCCATCAAAAACAGGCCCCCGGGGCCATGCAAGGTTTAGAAAATAGTGCCAGTAGGCCCGAAGCCAAACCGTGGTAAAACATGGATAAAACCTCTTTAAATGCATGGAAATGGTATGATCAAATACAATAGTTGTCCAGCAGCTCACAATCAACCTATCGACCCTGCACAGGCCCATAGCTACTCAGCAAGCATAACCAGCCTAGAAGGATAATCTATGCCCGGGACTCGCGGACATTCCCAAAATTCCACCTTCTATGTTCCAGAGTCAACAAGGTCTCACAGGACCACAAGGGTAAATAAAATATATCGGCAAGTACTACAAGCAACGGAGGAACAAAAGTAGGCGGACATGAATAAAGCGGTCGAGGTCTGTGGTGCCAACCTAATAATCCAACCCAACGATGCGAGCTAGTACAATTTTATCCGATATATGCTAAGTCTAGGGATTTTAAACCATAACCTACCTGTCGTCCGACGACAAGCTGCTAGAACGACGATGTCCAAGTCCGAACCACTCCGAGAAGTTCCGAAATGAAATCAAACTTGAATTTAGGCTTGAATAACTTGGCATAGATAATCAATTTCCCCTTAGCGCCCATACCCCGAAGGCACTACTAACTTCTTTTTCCCACTCCTTGGCTAAAACTTGCGGTTTCTTAAAGATGTGCATGTATTTATATAGAGAGAGCTCCAGAACGATACTTCTAATTATTTCAAAATGCCTAAGCATATCTATAACAATATACTTATAAAGAGAGAATGGTTGAGTGGAGAATATTACCCTTCTCTATAATGATAAAGTTAGGCAGCAACAATTTTAAATGTTTGGATCACATACTTCAAAGTGAAGAAAATTTATATAGGTACGAAAAATGCTAAATAATGTATTAGGATAGAGTTGGGTGTCAACTCTTCAATATACGTTTGCTGGACACTCCCTCCACTTACACGTGGAGTGGAGATGTCCATTCTAAAATCATTTGTCCCGCTATATACACTCGGATATTGCATAAGTTCGTGGTAAAATAAATATAACTTTTTAAATATACCATAATTAATAGAAAATCATTTCAAATAAAACCTACTATATTATAATAATAATTTTTAACATAACTAAATTTACTATCTCCGTTAAAATAATACAATGTATAAAAACCTTATAAAATAAATACATACACAATTATGTCATAAAAAAAGTATTTTTCATACACATTAGAATACTTTAAAAAGGTAATAAAAAATATAACTTTTAAAATAAAATATTTTCAAATATACGCGCGGTGCTAATAAAGTTCTTAAATTTAGGTTTCGCAATTCACCATCGCACGATTTTGATACTCAAGAACTCTCTTGGAACCCTCCCTTATGTTTTCTCACTGTTCCAGAACTGAACTGGCGTTTTAAAATGTGAAGTTGAAGTTTTAAATCGATTTTGACTCGACCCGGTTTGAAACCCGGTTTCTGCCAGACAGTCCGCGGTAAAACAGTCATAACTTTTTACTCCGAGATCAGTTGGATGTGAGGTTTTATGCATTGGAAACTAGATTCGTAGACCTTCGATTTGGTATTTCAGGGGACTTCTGACTCTTTATATATTGAGATAAAAGCTCTGAGACATTTTACCCAAAGTTCAGAAAATTTATTAAAGAAACTTACGATAACTTTTGCCGACTTGCTTGACTTCAAAACTTATCATACGACCAAAAAAATGGCCCCGACACCGCAATAACGGTCCCAAAAAGACTTAAATGACCTAGGGCCACTACAAACAAGCTCTAACAGTACAAGAAAAACGTATACATGGAAATAACCGGAAGGGTCATTACACGCGTGAGACGAAGGAATCTGACGTTGAGGGTATATTTTCTTCATTATCATTATTATGTAAAGTCTGACATTCAGCATATTTATATCTGATATTGCGTGAGACGGAGTAGTCTGACATTAAGGATGCATTTGCTTCCTTATTATTATGCCAAGTCTGGCATTCAGCATATTTATATCTGATATTGCGTGAGACAGAGGAGTCTGACGTTGAGGATGTATTTGCTTCCTTATTATTATGCCAAGGCTTGCATTCAACATATTTATATCCGATATCATGTGAGTCTAAGGAGTCTGATGTTAAGGATGTATTTGCTTCCTTATTATTATGCAAAGCCTTGCATATTTATAACCGATATCGTGTGAGATAAAGGAGTTTAACATTGAGGATATTATTATTATTATGCCAAGTATACCATCAAGCATATTCAAATCTGATATCACGTGAGATAGAGGAGTCTAACGTCAAGGATATTTGTGCACCCTTATTTATTTGAGACAATGAAGTCTCACTCTGAAGTATGCTTATACATACAAGAGCATCGATCACCAGAAGATGCAGCTCTATTTCATCGTGTGGCAAAGGCCTTGTCACCCCCCGATAATCAAATACTACTTGTTGTCGAGGTTGAAAGCATATAGTTTGAGGTATTTCTCTAAAATGCCATCCAAATCAGACGATGAACTAAATTTTCTAAAGTTGAAAGGCCAAAGGTCATTTATAAGCCACAACGATGTTTGAAATCGGATAGTGTGCAAGATTGCCCGAAACTTGACAGACTAAGAGTTATCTGTAAGATGCAGTGATATCTAAAATCGGATAGTGTGCAAGATCACCTGAAGATTGAATGTTCAAGGGTAATACGTAAGTCGCGATAATATCCGCAATTGGATAAAGTGCAAGACTACCAAAAATTGACAGTCCAAGAGTTATCTATTAGCCACCACATATCCACGTTGATATTGTGCAGGATTACCTAAAGTCTATCAATTCAAGGGAAATCTGTAAGTTGCATTATATACAAGATCGGATAAAAGTCCAGGATTACCCAAAAAGTGGCAATTCGAAGGACATCTGTAAGCCACCTCTATCCAAATTTGGATGATGTGCAAGATTACTCAAAGTTGACAAGTTAAAGGTGCAAGATCACCCAAAGCCTGACAGTTCAAGGAAAATCTGTTAATCGCGTCGATGCGAATGATGCGCAAGACTTACCCTAAAGGCATATGGAAAGACTACTCTCAATAGCCACGAAGGCTATCACGTTTAAGAGAATGCCGCAAATGATTACGAAGACCATTACAAATGACTACGAAGGTCGTCATATTCAAAAACCACCACGAAGGCAATCCTATCTAATAGCTACGAGGTCTATCATATTTTTGTCATGGAAGTTTCTATATCCTAAGATCGAGATAGAAAAGGATGACATCTGCTTCAAAATTGACAAATGAGAAAAATGAGGTACAAAGCTATCTTTCTCTATTGAATTACTTTACTAAAAAACCATTTTGTCTCAAATATTACCGAGAACATATGAAAGGATGAAAATCTCAAACCAGAACAACATATATGAAATACGTCAAAAAGACATCACCATACGTGATTTGAACGTAACCCCGAGGATGAGGTGTGACAAAGAAAACTACCTCTCCAAATGAAATTATATTACTACTAACAATTTTGTTTTGAGATGTTATCGAGAGCATCCGAGAAGGATAAAATTATCAAAGCAAAACCACAAGTACGGACTACACCAAAAAGGACACATCACAATGTGGAACTTTTTCTTAACAGCAAACTGGGACATAGTCTGAAGAGGGATATCAAACTATTTGGATGCAAGCTGAGGAACGACTATCACCGCCATCAAACCACACCCCTGTCAGAAGGCATGTGGGTATTTCTTGTCATTGGGTATTAGTTTCACATCCACGTTATTTTTTGAACTCACTGGAAGTAATATTCCCTCTTTTCAAATTCGGGTGATGATACACCTCGAGCCTTGGAAATTATGTCCAGGTAAAATCTTACTTATGGATGTGAAGGGCACCACATTCATAGTTGAGAGGTTACAAGCCTCTTTTCTATAGCTTAAATTATTTGTCACTCATCCCGAGCCAAAGGTTTTCTTAACATAAAGATCACCTTTTCCACCGATTGAGTCGAATTAAAAGGAGCCTAATTCCTAAGTCCTGGGATATGTAGGTGGGCTCTATTTTGAAAACTCGGTTGCATTCCTAACTCCCCCCAATCCTCTTACTCCCAGCTTTCTGGTCTCTCCGTACTCTGAGACCGGGATAGTTTGGAATTCTTTCAAAATTGTGTGTAAAATCAACCATCTTGAACTACAAGTGGACTGAGTACTCATATAACCTGAGATATGTAGGAAACTCGATATCAGAGTTCGGCCATGATTCCTTGAAATTCGTGCTAGAACCAACCGCTTCCTTAAAATGAATATGTGGTCGGATAAAATTGGGAATGTCAATTCCCTTTGCCCAGGGTTCCTTATATCCACCCTACCCGAAGGGAAGGGCAGTTGTTGACACTCAATTTTTACCCTTCATACATATTAGTCTTGAGCCTTTTTGAATTTTAAATAATTTTTTGAAATAGTTGTTTTGTAAAAAAAAAAGGGATAAAATATTTTCCAAATCAGTATTATAATAGTTCTAATAATAATTTATATCTTTCACATTTCATTATGTGGAATTTATATAAAATTTACTTAAAAAGCTGTTATAAAGTTAATTTCATAAGAAAATCCTTTTAAAAGATTAACGTTTGATTTTCCTCTAAATTAATTCAAATGAGGTATTAATTGAACAAATTAATTTCATAATTGTAAAAGAGGTAAACATATGCGACAATTATTTTGAACTGATTAAATATATTAAAGCTCGAGGTTAATTGTAATCAGTTCATCTATATTTTAAATGTAGCCTATTTTTTAAAGTCTATCTCAATTTTAGCCGAATTTCACCTATACATGCTTAATTCAATTATTTTCCTAAAATTAAAGCAAATATGGCCATATCTTAAATGCTCCTCATCAGCCTTTGCCCCAACCTTCATTTTGGGCCAACAATCTGCCTGACCCGCTAGCCAATTCCCAAAACCCGGTCCAACCCAATTCACCTTATCCTACCCTTTACTCTCACTTTCTCTTTAACACTCAGAATTCACGACCAAATGAACCCTTTATCTCTCTCTCATCTCCTTCTCTTAACAAGAAGATGAAAACCTTAGCTTCCACAATTATCCCTCCATCTCCTTGACCTCTTCATACTCCATACGCGTTCTAAGCACGGAAAATCATACCAAGAAGGTACTAGGATAGCTACGTGTCCTCAATCCAGACCTTCCTTTTGTACGAGTTGATCGAAATCGTCCAGGTTGGCACGATTTGGAGGAGCTCATCCTTATCCATCTCGAACATTCAAAATCCATAGCGAAATTCCTAAAAACCCCTTATCCCACATTGAAATTGACCCCCAAAATTCACCCAAATCTCCCCCTATATAAACCCCACTGATTTCACAGTGTGGGTAAGCTTGAAGGCCGACTGAAGGAATTCTTTTGAGTATTTTGTAGAACTGATCTCTGGCTCACAAGAGTTCTGAAGCATTCAAAATGTTTTTAGACCAAGAGGAACCCTAAAAAAAAGGTTGAAAATCTTAGAGATCCTTTGGCGAAGAATTCAAAGTTCTTTTCATCGTTTTAAGGAGATTTGATTCTGAGATTTCAATTTTGACGGTGGTGGAGTTTTTTCCAGCAAAGCTCGAGTTCTGGTTTGCTGCTCCAAAAGAGGTAAACCCCTCATCCTTTTCTTTTTCTTTTTCTTCCTTTTTCTAAACATAATGTAGAGTTGTCTGTTCTTTTTTTTTCTTTTACAAATATTTATGTTGGTTTTAGGCTGGTTTTGCTATGATCATTACAAGTTCGATTTTCTGTCTTTTAGAAATTCTAGGGTTCTGGTTGTTATCTGATCTGGTATCAAGAAATCATGATAGAAGGTTTAGATATTTCTCTGAAGCATGATGATAATTTTCTCTTAGTTTTTCTGTCTATTTTCTTTTGATCATGTGTGTCCTTATCTGCTTAGTCGTAAATGTTGAGTAAAAATGGCATTAAGAATGAATCAGGAACCCAATTCCATTTCTAGTAACATGTTTCGATGAAATATATGAGTATGAAATCATTGCTTGAAACCAGCTTGTGTATGAAACTTAGTTGATTGATTCATGTTATACCTGTATACTAACGTTCACCTATTTGATGGGACATTAACTTAGTCTTCATCCTATCCCCTTCTCTTTATCCCTATGTGTCATGATAAAGGTTGCTCCTTTCAAAATATTTGTGAAAAAACATTAATTTCTGTCATACGTTCGAGCTGCTCTTCCTCTATTTTGATCATGTCCTAAACTGAAATGCTTTTTCTTCAGTTTCAAATGAATCTTGAATGCATCTTTATCAGTGTTTGCAAGTTATAAACTGCGATTACCTATGTATAGGCATACCTGTATTCTATCTTAAAGATGTTTGATGTGAAAAATGTTCGTGTTAATTTAAAGCTCAAAGGCACTTGCTTGATCATAAAATAAGAGCATTCCTTTTCATCGTATCTTGATGTGTCTTCATCGTGTTAATTTGTTCACTTATTTGTTTCACGCTTTCAAGTTTTAGCTTGTATTTGACATGATAAAGCCCCTGTTTAACTAATGATGAGTATAAACCAGCTTTAAATTTTCCTTGTTTCCGCCTCATAACCTGCACAATTTGTTGAAATTTCATGTCTTTCCTGAGATAGATTTCAGAAATGTTTAGGTACCATGAGCTTGAATCTTCATCTATGAAAGCTTTATATTCATTATTGTTTGGGAATCTTAGCTTCTATACATAATCCAGTCAATAAGCCCTTCGGGAATTGATCTATGCAACATTTTTATCGAATCCTCGTTTGGCCTGCCTGTTGGTCTCATTTCTTCATTTGTTAAAGAAACACTCTTTCAAATGGCCAACTATAATAAAAATGGGAAAAAATTGTTTGTAAATATGCAATAGCCTCACTTGTTTAAGTTTTGATACATTGAAATTGGTTCTCGGATAAATTCTAATCCCAATCTCTTTTCTTTGTTTTGTCATATGAACTACTTGAGTCTGCAAGGACTCATCCTCTTCACTGCATATCCGTCCTCGAGTCAAACCTCGCGCAAGGAAGGAATGTTACAGGTGGAAGATGAAAAATAGGTTGAACCCATAAAGGCAGCAACAGTAATAGCAGTCCAAGAGAACTGAAATAAAAAAATGGGTCAAAAGGCCCAATTCATAAGGATGGAGCATCAGAAACGGTCCAAGTGAGCTGAAATTGAAGGAAAATGGACTAAATGTCCAAGTGCAATGGCAAAAGTAGGCCGAAGCCCATAATTTAGTTTAGGACAGGTTTTAATGGACCTTAAAGTCCAAATTGAGCTCAAGTCTTAATTACTTCTCTATCCCCTAAAACTCTTTATATTGTTTAGTTAAAATTACTTGTAATTAATCTAGACTAACATTTTAACTTAGTTGAATTTCCCTAACAGAGGCGTTATTTTTATTTTTATATTTTCTCTCAAGTTTCTTTATAAGTGATTTCTTTGCATGAAAATATACTTTCTTGACACAAAGCATGCCTACAGTTTCTCTCAAATAACGACTTCAATCTGGAAACAAAGGAAGCGTTTTCATTCACTTTCGTAATTCAAGAAAAATAAAGGCTTCCTTAAGTTTCAAGTGCCAAAGCATACTTGTTATTTTCTTTGAAATGCATGCATTATTTCCAAATCGTTATCATGCATTTCAAATTCATTTCATTTACTTTAGTAAAATGTCTTAGGCTTTAATTATTAAAGATAAGCATGTTTTCTCTTTATGTTTTTCCCAAATCATTTTCAAATATTTCGATCTTCTCTCATGTTGTCAAATACAAGATTTTTCAAAGTTAGTCAAAATAAGTTGTGTTTTCAAACAAGTTCGGATTACTGCAAATTAGCGGATATTACGAGTGCCTTTAAAAACTTCTCGGGATATTAATAGGAACATCTTACCCTTAATCTCTTAGTTTCAAAATCTTTTACTCTTTTAAGACTTGAGAAATTTTTACAAGTTTTTTTTGGTTTTCCTTTTATAAAACTAAGTGGAGACTCTTTCTTTTAAATTGAAAATATTTTGAAACTTTAACTAGATTTTCGAAATGATTTTCAAATAAGTCATTTTCCCCGAAAACATAGACATATTATAATTTTACAATATATAGACTTCGTTTCAACAAAAAATTTGTATCATGGAGTTTTGTACTTGCTTTGGCCCTTGTAAAAGTTTAATTTCGAACTAAAAGTATGTGTAAAGGTTTCATGCTACTCATGTCACGCCCCGAGACTAACCCCTAGACGTAACACGGAACCCAGGGTCATAAGTAACCCCGAGCTAACCCTAAATCTGGTATATCACAAGCATACTGAATGTAATTCACAAACAATTGGAAGCATAACTATGTAGTGAACAAAGATAAAAGAATATATCTGATAATGTCTGAAAGAAATGACTAAGTTCAAACAGTACAACCCAATAAACTAAATACTGACTCTATGTCTTAATTTCTCTTATACTGATGAGGTGCTGGGACAAGTCCCCAACTAACTCCAAAATAATGAACTAGAAACATCTGACTAAATCCAAAAGCATAAAAAGTGTCCTCAGAGAATGAGGACTCATCCCTGTCTAAGCTGATGTGGCACCGGTAAGAGCTAATCACGTGGCTGAACTTGAGAACCAGAGCCAGCATCATAATATGATGCATCATAGAGTATGTGTCAGTACTTTGAATGTATTGAGCATGAGGGATATGCAAAGCTGACTGAAATGTAAACATGCTAAAAATACTAAAAGCTGTAATCTGAACTAAACTATAGAATATAGGCCCAAATGTATAATCATGTATAAACAGCTGAAATGCAAGAGTAACAAGAAAGTATGCTAAAAACTGAAAATAACTGTAAGTGAGGGCCTAAAGTACATTTTTGAATCTAAAACTGTGGGAGAGCTTGTTAACCAATATAAACCACGTGAGCTAAACGTGGAGTCCGATGTATATGCCCCATCGAGAGGACCCAATATACCTTGCCAGGGTATAAAGGCATGACTGTGGCATGATCACTAAATCTGGTTGCCCAACAGAGGGGACTTATAATCCTACATTGGCATGTAGTTCAGGGACCTTAAGGGTATGCGGAACCCTAGTCCAACTCGGTGCTAAAATAGTACTCCCAAACTGAATGTAGCTCAATTCAAAACTGACATCCTGAGTTGGTAGGTCAGGACTAGACTAGTCTAAAATCCTTTGTTTTTCTGAAATGCTATTGTAGACTAGAAACTAGTTAAATTCTGCTTTGAAAACACATGCAAAAAATCTAGACTGAATTCGAAGGACATGTAATACTTTAGAAAAATTCTACAATTTAGGGCAGTTTCCTTAACTTCCCAAAATGGGTAAAAACTCATGCAAATCATATAAAACAATATATATATAATATGAGAATCAAAATAACAAGATTCTAAAAGGATTTGCATAATTTGAATAGGAACCCTAATTCTTTAATTCATGGAAAACACTGTAGAAATCTGAGAGTTTTGGGCATAAGGGTGAAGTAGACCCTTACTGAATACCCACATACCTGGTCGATGAAAATCCCTGCAAGAATATGGAGTTTGAAGCTTGGAGGAGAGAACCCTAGTCTTGGAACTTTGGAGAAGACGCTCTGTTCTTGACTTGAATCGCTTTTAGAAAAGTCTGACTTTGTTTTTGGGGAAATAGACTTAATAAAATAAGCCTAAGACTATTTATAGTTGGAGCTAAATTAGAAAGGAAAGGTCTAAAACACCCCTGAGAAATTAATTTAGAAGCTGTTGGAAATTCGCGTCTCAGGTTCCATAGATGGGTTCTACGGCTTGTGGAACCCTGTCGTTGTTCCTGAATGGAAATTTTGAGCTACTGGAATGATTTCCACAAGTTGGGTTCACGACTCGTGGAAGCTTTCACGCTTCGTGTAAACCACTCGTGGTTTCTGGGATGAAATTTGCGGCTCTCTGAAGTTTGGTTCCATGAGTTGGGTTCATAACACGTGGAAGCTTCCAAAGATCATGGAACCCACTCGTGGTTCCTGGATACTTGAAGCTCGGCTATTGGAGCTGGTTCCACGAGTTGGGTTCACGGCTCGTAGAAACTTCCACGGGTCGTGGGACCCAATCATGGTTCCTGGGAGTCATGTTCTAGGATATTTCCACGAACGAGTTCTATGGTCCGTGGAAACTTTTATGGTCCAATGACTCAAGTCGTGGAATGAACTTCAGAGGAGTAGTTCTCTGATTCTTCTTCCACGAGTCCAATCCATGACTCGTGGTTCCACTGACAGTTGGAAAATTTATTTTCTTCTAGTTTTCTGAGCTAAGTCTGGGCTTGGGAGTTCTAGGGTATTACAATATCTCCCTCTTAGGATCATTCATCCTCTAATGAAGGCTAAACAAGATGCCATTGGAGGGAAGGAGATGCAATCCCTTCCAACTGAGTACTAGAAACTAACATATGACTGAACTGAGTTCCATGAACATGCAACTAAGCTGAGATGCAAGGATAACTGAGGGAACAAGGTACTAAGACTGAATTCACACAAGTTTTAATGAAAAGGCTGGAGAGGAACTATTACCTCAAGCTGGGACCGAATCGGAAGGAAAGAGGTGAGGATACTTGTCCATCATTGCTTCTTCTGCTTCCCAAGTAGCTCCGTCTACTGACTGATTCCTCCACAAAACCTTTACCGAGGCGACTTCTTTATTTCTCAACCTACGAACCTGACGGTCAAGAATCTCAGCTGAAACCTCCTCATAGGTGAGCCTATCTTTCACCGCCACACCCTCTAGAGGTATAATAGATGCTGGTTCACCCACACACTTTTTCAACAAGGAAATGTGAAAGACTGGATGAACCGCTACTAGCTCTGCTGGCAACTCTAATTCATAAGCCACCTTACCAACCCTTTTCAGGATTTAGTAAGGACTGACATACCTGGGACTGAGCTTCCCTTTATTGCCAAATCTCATCACCCCTTTCATAGGCGACACCTTATGGAAAATCCAATCATCGATCTCAAACTCTAAGTCTCTTCTCCTAACATTTGCATAGGTCTTTTGATGACTCTGAGTTGTCATTAGCCTATCTTTGATGAGCTATACTTTCTCCATAGCCTCTGGACTGAATCGGGTCCAATCAAAGCTGCTTCGAATACTTCAAACCAACCAATAGGTGACCTACATCTACGCCCATAAAGGGCCTCATATAGGGCCTTCTAAATGTAGGCAAACTCTATGAGAGGTAGGTGATCATCCTAACTACCCTTTGAAATAGATGACATAAGCACTCAACATGTCCTCTAAGGTCTGAATGGTACGCTCTGCCTGACCTTTCATTTGCGGATGAAATGTTGTACTGAGATTCAACAGAGTACCAAGACCTTTCTGGAAAGATCTCCAGAAATGAGATGTAAACTGAGGACCTCTATCTGAGATGATAGACTAGGGAACTCCATGCAACCTGACTATCTCACTGATGTAAAGTCTGGCATAATCCTCCACTGAATCTGTAGTCTTGACAACCAAGAAGTGAGTTGACTTAGTGACTCTGTCCACTATAACCCAAATGGAGTCATGTTGCCTGCAAGTACGAGGTAGACCTGTAATGAAATCCATGTTGACCACTTCCCACTTCCAAGTAGGAATTCTAATCTCCTAGGTGACACTTCCTGGTTTCTGATGTTCTACCTTAAAATGCTGATAGTTGGGACACTTAGCCACAAACTCTGTGATGTCCCTCTTCATGTCGTTCCACCAATAGACTTCCCATAGATCACGGTACATCTTAGTGGCACCTGGATGAATAGAATATATTGAATTATGTGCTTCTGAAAGGATCTACTATCTCAACCCACCCACCTTCGGAACACACAAGCGACCCTGGTAACGAAGCACACCATCTGCCCCTTGGAAGAAAACCTCAACTATCTGCTGATGAACTGCACCCTTTAACTGAAGCAATATGGGATCACTATCCTGCTTCTCCTTAACCCCAGCTAGCAATGAAGATTCTAACCCATTCTGAACTATCACACCACCATCTGATGTGTCCATAAGGCAAACACCTAGGCGAGCAAGCCGATGAACATCCCTGGCTAACTCTCTCTTCTCTTCCTCAACATGTGTACGCTACCCATAGACAATTTATTGAGAGCATCAACCACTACATTGTTCTTACCTGGATGGTAAAGCACATTCATATCATAATCGTTGAGGAACTCAAGCAATATCCTCTGACAAAGATTCAACTCTTTCTGGGTGAACACATACTAGAGGCTCTTATGATCTGTGAACATGTCAACATGAACACAGTACAAGTAGTGCCTCCAGATCTTTTAGGCAAACACAACAGCTACAAGCTCGAGGTCATGAGTCGGGTAGTTCTTCTTATGGGCCTTAAGCTGTCTGGAAGCATAAGCTATGAGCTTACCTTGCTGCATCAAAACACAACCTAGGAAGACCCTGGATGCATCGCAATAAACCACATTGCCATCTGAACCCTCTGGTAGAGTCAAGATAGGAGCTGTAGTCAACCTGGTTTTCAATTCCACAAAGCTTTTCTGACACTCATCTGACCACTGAAACTTGACCTTTTTCTGAGTCAACTTGGTCAATGGGGCATCTATGGATGAAAATCCTTCTACGAACCTCCTGTAATAACCAATTAAACCCAAGAAACTTCTGATGTTTGTCCGAAAGGTGGGTCTAGGCCAGTCCTTTACTGCCTCAATTTTTTGAGAGTCAACTCGGATGCCATCACTAGACACCACATGACCAAGGAAATTGATTGATTTCAACCAGAACTCACACTTACTTAACTTTCTGAATAATTAGCGGTCCTTGAGAATTTGCAGAACGATCCTTAGATGACTCACATGTTCTTCCTTATTTCGAGTATAAAAAAGGATATCATCAATGAAGACAATGACAAACAAGTCCAAATATAGTCTGAACACCCTGTTCATTAAGTCCATGAAAGCTGTAGGAGCATTGGTTAGTCCAAAAGACATAACTACAAATTCATAGTGACCATACCGAGTCCTGGAGGCTGTCTTCGGGATGTCACTACCTCTGACTCTGAGCTGATGATAGACGGATCTGAGGTCTATCTTGGAAAAGTAGCTAGCCCCATGAAACTTGTTGAACAAGTCATCAATCCTGGGGATGGGATATTTATTCTTGATTGTGACTTTGTTCAACTGACAGAAGTTAATGCATATTCTGAGGGAACTATCTTTCCTACGCACGAACAATACTGGTGCACCCCATGGAGAGATACTAGGTCTGATGAAGCCCTTATCTAGTAGGTCTTTGAGTTGTTCTTTCAACTCCTTGAGCTCAGCTGGAGCCATTCTATAAGGAGGAATCAAAATAGGTTAGGTATCTGGAAGGAGATCTATTCCGAAGTCAATTTCCCTTTTGGGAGAAACTCTGGGAAGATCTTCTGGGAACACTTCTGGAAACTCATTCACTACTGGGACTGACTCAAGAGTTGGGGTCTCAGAGTTTGAATACTTAACCCGAACAAGATGATAGATATACCCCTTGGAAAACATTTTCTAGCCTTAAGGTGGAAGATGAAATGACCTACAGGCACTGAGTTACTACCCTTCTACTGTAGGACTGGATCATTAGGAAACTGAAACCAAATGATCCTAGTTATACAATTGAGTGAGGCATAATAGGAATGTAACCAATCCATGCCTAGAATAATATCAATGTCTACCATTTCTAACTCTACAAAATCTACTGAGGTGACTTTCTGGGAAACTGTGACTGGGCAATTTTTGTTTACCGTCTAGCTATAACTGGGTCACCCATTGGAGTACGGACTGAGAAGGGTTCAGGGAGGATTTTGGGACTGACACCAAAGTTTACTGCTATGAAGGGAGTTATGAAGAAAAGTGTAGAGCCTGGGTATAATAGTGCATAAACATCTAAATGGAAGAATTATAATATACCTGTGACCACATCGGGAGAATCCTCCCGGTCCTGTCAAGTCTGAAGAGCATATAATCTATTCTAACACTGACCACCAGCTGTAACAGACGAGGCACCCTGGTGAGTGGGGTGAACCACTGGATCTGCTGAAGTAGTAGACTGAGCTTTGTTACCTCCCTCCCCTTGCCCGGTAGAAAGGCACTCCTTCAACCTATGGCAAAGCTGGCCACACCCAAAACACCCTTCTTGGCCAGCCAAACACTCACCTGGATAAATAGTCTTACGCTTATTTTATTAAGTATATTTCCCCAAAAACAATGTCAGACTTTTCTAAAAGCGATTCAAGTCAAGAACAGAGCGTCTTTTCCAAAGTTCCAGGCCTAGGGTTCTCTCTTCCAAGCTTCAAGCTCCAGATTCTTGCAGGGATTTTTATCCACCAGGTATGTGGGTATTCAGTAAGGGTCTAGTTAACCCTTATGCCCAAAACTCTTAGTTTTCTATAGTGTTTTCCATGAATTTAAGAATTAGGGTTCCTATCAAAATTATGCAAATCCTTCTAGAATCTTGTTAATTTGATTCTCATATTATATATATATATATATACTTTTTATATGATTTGCATGAGTTTTTACCCATTTTGGGAAGTTAAGGAAATTGCCCTAAATTGTAGGATTTTTCTAATGTATCACATGTCCTACGAATTCAGTCTAGATTTTTAGCATGAGTTTTAAAATTAGAATTTAACTAGTTTCTAGTCTACGACAACATTTCAGAAAAACAAAGGATTTTAGACTAGTCTAGTCCTGACCTACCAACTCAGGATGTCAGTTTTGAATTGAGCTACATTCAGTTTGGGAGTAGTATTTTAGCACCAAGTTGGACTAGGGTTCAGCATACCTTAAGGTCCAATAACTACGCGCCAACGTAGGATTATAAGTCCACTCTGTTGGGCAACTAGATTTAGTGATCATGCCACAATCATGCCTTTATACCCTGGCAAGGTACATTGGGTCCTCTCGATAGGTCATATACATAGGACTCCATGTTTAGCTCACGTGGTTTATATCGGTTAATAAGCTCTCCCACAGTGTTAGATTCAGAAATGTACTTTAGGCCCTCACTTACAGTTATTTTCAGTTTTTAGCATACTTTCATGTTACTCTTGCATTTTAGTTTTTTATGCATAATTATACATTTGGGCCTATATACTATAGTTTAGTTTAGATTACAACTTTCAGTATTTTTAGCATGTTTACATTTCAGACAACTTTGCATATCCCTCATGCTCAGTACATTACAAGTACTGATGCATACTCTATGATGCATCCTATTATGATGCAGGCTCAGGTTCTCAGATTCAGCCACGTGATTAGCTTTTACCGGTGCCACATCAGCTTAGTCAGGGGTGAGTCCTAATTCTCCGAGGACACTTTATTATGCTTTTTGATTTAGTTAGATGTTGCTAGTTTCATTATTTTGGAGTTAGCTGGGGACTTGTCCCAGCAGCTCGTCAGTATTAGAGGTATTCAGACATAGAGTCAGTATTCAGTTGATTGGGTTGTACTGTCTGAACTCAGTCATTTCTTTCAGACATTATAAGATATATTCTTTTAGCTTTGTTCACTTCATATTTATGCTTCCGATTGTTTGTGAATTATATTCAATATGCTTGTGATATACTAGATTCAGGGTTAGCTCAGAGTTACTTGTGACCCTAGGTCCCATGTTATGTCTAGGAGTTAGCCGTGGGGCATGAAAAACTTCGTATCAGAGCATCAAGTCAAAGAGTCATAGGATGTCTGAAAGCCGCACTAAGTAGAGTCTCTCTCATGGGTGTGAAGCACATCACACTTATGAACGGGAGTCTACAAAGTGTTCTAAGAAAATCTTCAGTTTTTTTGATATCTTTATTGTGCGATTGAGTGTGAACCAACTTCTCCCTTCTAATCCATTATTATGCATTTCAAATTATGCCTCCTCCTAATGCTAAGGTAGTTCCTCCAGTCCCGGACCATGAGGTTATGATGCGGAGTTCCAGAATGCGATTCAGTTATTAGATCAGACAGTTGCCAATCAGGCTAATCAGTAGGCCCCAATTCTTGCGAACCCCGCTGGTGGATCAACTGCAACCAGGGTTCGTGATTTTGTCCGTATAAATCCGCCAGAGTTTTTAGGGTCCAAGGTTGGCGAAGACCCACATAACTTCATTGATGAGGTAAATAAGATTCTTGAGGTGATGCAAGTGATGGGTACTGATAGCATAGAGTTAGCATCCTATCAATTCAAGGATATGGCTCACATTTGGTTCACGCAGTGGAAAGACAACAGGGGTGTGAATGCATCTCATGTGACTGTTTTACTGAAGCTTTTCTGGACAGGTTTTTCCTGAGAGAGTTGAGGGAAGCTAAGGCCCATGAGTACATGAAATTAAGTCAGGGGCCCATGACAGTTCAAGAATATGGGCTAAAGTTTACTCAGCTCCCTAGATATGCTCCACATAGTGTGGCCAATTCGAGAGCACAGATGGGAAAGTTCTTGTATGGGGTGTATGATTTGGTGAAGACAGAATGCAGAAATGCTAAGCTACTAGGGGATATGAATATCTCTAGGCTGATGAACTATGCGCAACGGGTTGAGGAGGATAAGCTTAAGGAGATGGCTAAGGTTAATAAAAAGGCTAGGACAAGCAATTATGAGTTTTCTCAGCAGAGGTCGGGCGGTGGAAGTCCCTCATAGTTCCTACCGGCAGCCCTAGCACCTTCATCAGCTAGTGGTCCGTCTCCCAGGCCTCGACATGATCAGAAGAAGCAAGCACCAAGCTCAAAATCTCAAGGCAGTGTCTCAGGCAATCGTACTTTTCTGGCCTGCCCCAAGTGTGGTAAGAACCATCGTCAGAGCTAAATTAGAAAGGAAAGGTCTAAAATACCCCTGAGAAATTAATTTAGAGGCTGTTGGAAATTCGCGTCTCAGGTTCCACAGATGGGTTCTATGGCTCGTGGAAAGTTTTAAGGCCCGTGAAACCCTGTCGTGGTTCCTGAACAGAATTTTTGAGCTACTAGAATGACTTCCACGAGTTGGGTTCACAACTCGTCGAAGCTTTCACGGTTCGTGGAACCCACTCGTGGTTTCTGGGATAAAATCTGTGTCTCTCTAAAGTTTAGTTCCCCGAGTTGGGTTCACGACTCGTGGAAGCTTCCATGGATTGTGGAACCCACTCGTGGTTCCTGGAGACTTGAAGCTGGGCTACTGGAGCTGGTTCCATGAGTTAGGTTCATGAATCGTGGAAACATCCTTGGGTCGTGGGACCCAATCATGGTTCCTGAGAGTCATCTGCTATGAGAATTCCACGGACGAGTTCTACAATCCATGAAAACTTTTATGGTCCATTGACTCAAGTCGTGGATTGAACTTCAGAGTATCAGTTCTATGATTCTTCTTCTACGAGTCCAATCCACGACACGTGGACTGTTTCACGACTCGTGGAAGTGACTCGTGGTTCCCCTGATAGTTGGAAAAATTATTTTTATCTGGTTTTTTAAGCTAAGTCTGGGCTTGGGAGTTCAGGGGTATTACAACTTAGTTCTTTTTTTAAAAAAAAAGACTGAAGTATTTGCGTAGGCCAATGTTTATTATTTGTTCTAGGGTTGTTAATCATAAAAAAGTGCTTATATGTAATTAACGTTTTTTGATGGCTTCATCATTTTCTAGATTGTTTAAGCTAAAAAGATCTAAAAATGTTGTTACACTCATCGGCACTGGCGTTGCATCTTCATCATGAACCATCAATTGTATGTTGATTTATCTGAAAGTACGACAATTTAAAATCCTAATAATGAACTAACAACTTGTACTATTATATTGTAAGAACTATTGCAAATTGAAAATGTGTGTGACATATTTGAAGTCTTTCAACAAAAGAGTTTCATGTAAAGTTATTGCCCTTTTTTATTTTACAAGGGTGACATTTTGAGTCACAAGGAAAACGGATGAAGTCATAGTAATGTTAAATGGGAAAATTGCATGGGGCAGAAGTATAGCAGAGTGTATGTGATTTGGTGAGCATAATACCTGGATGGTCTGTAGGGATTGAGGGCGGTGTTTTTGCATAACCTTAAAGTATGTGAAGGAAAATTTTCAATCTCTATTGCAGATTCTTTTTGTGAGGAATGTAGAAGGAGAATATTTTTCTTAGAGAATTCTCAAGTTGTATTAGGATACTTAAGGTCACTTTAGATGATTACAATCATCAATTACATCTCTATTTATACTATTCAAAATATTAATTCAAAGGTCTTGCACAAATAAATACATACATGTATCACAATTCACTAGATACATGTATCACAGACTCCTAAAAGATTTCTTGAAAAACTAAGGGATAATATTGAAAGACTGAGCATCAAGGATAATATCCTTGTGCATGCATTAATTCCAACACTCCCCCTTAATGCATTTGCTTGACAACTCCAATGCGTTCTCGAAGATAGAAAAACTTTTTCTCTAGGAAGTGCTTTGGTGAAGATGTCAGCAAGTTGTTCTCCTATCTAGCAATAATGCAACTAAATTTTGCCTTTCTCTTGTTCTTCTCGGATAAAATGTTACTTGATGGAAATATGCTTCGATCTTTCATGCTTGACCGGATTCTTGGAAATGGCAATCGCTGATTTGTTATCGCAATACAAAACAGTCCTTATTTTTTGTTTTTCACCAATGTCTTCAAAAATTCTCCTAAGCCAAATAGCTTGAGAAGTTGCCTTAGCTGCTGAGACATATTCTACTTCGGCAGCGGATTGAGCAACAACACTTTGCTTTTTTGATAACCAAAAATAAATACTTGAACCAAATAAGAAAGCATAACCAGAAGTACTCTTAATGTCATCTATACTTCCAGCCCAGTCACTATCAGAATAACCAATTAAGTCCAAATCTCCATCAAATTTGTACATTATCCCATAATTCATTGTTCCTTGCAAGTAGCATAGAACATGCTTTGAAGCTCCAACATTATCTCAATTTGGTTCTTGGATAGAACTATTAGATCCGTATTAAAATTTTGGAACTAACGCAAAATGAATCATCGCATTTGGAGCTCGTATGAGGGAGATATGTTTGTTTTACTATAGACAATTATTACTGGTGTAGCTGAGGTCGCGATTGCCAGCCTGTAGTTCAAATCGCAAAGGGTCACCACTGAAGATCATCGTGAATGCGAGCCTTTGGTCACGATCGTGATATGTCATCACTAAAGGTGCCTGTGACTATTTTAAAAGGTAGATTTTGAGGATTTTGTATTTTGACATTTGGGGGTTAGGAAACTCAAATTGATGCAATTTTTGATGCATTTTTCTCGTACAAATATTGAGTATGTGTTTCTAACTTTATTTTGTTCATTTCCCAAGATTTTACTTTTTGTTTTTCGTGATTTTGATTCACAAGTAAAGATTTGAAACACCAGGGTTTATGAAATAAAAAGTTCTTGATTTTAGAATCAATTTGTGATTTGTTTTCATTGATTTTTAGAAATTAAGGTCCTTGTGGTAGGTATAAATGGAATTTGGCATAAATTTACCAAATTATGTCAATTTAAACCACGTTTGAATGTACCAATTTGGAATTTTCCTAGTAAAGTTAAATAATGATATTTTAATGATTTCAAGCTTGATATTAATCCTTATTTTGATAAAATTCCATACTTGAACTCCTTAAGCTTTGAGTAAATTAATTTTCTAATAAAATTATAAATTTTCCCTTTTGAGCTTGGGGTTGACTTTTTGTACCTGGTTTAGAACTTTAGCAATATGGGTATTGTGGGATTCGTGTTTATGCATAGAACTTGTTTGTGATAGAGTGGTTGCATTTGAAGGCTCATCGTAAAGGAATCCTCATGTGTGATCTTGTAGAGTTTGTTGTTTGACTTCTAGATAGGTTATGACTTAACTTCCTTTAGACTTTGCTTGGGTAAGAACTTATCGTGTAAAGCATATTATGAGTTGTGTGAAATTGTACTTAGGAGTATAAAATGAGTTGAGTTATCATTGTGATTCCCAAATTAGAGCTTGTACTGTATGGGTGATAAGGAACTTAGATTCCTGAATCTGAGATTGAGGCTCATAGTCGATGTTTATGAACTTATTATGATATAGAGATTTTAATCATAACTATCATATCTGGCGTTGACATATAATTTTGAGCATGCATATTCTTCCATATCATGAAATATTGGAGAGTTCTATGGAGAGGAAAAACTGATATTTTATGAGTGATTCGATGCGTTTACCGAATGGTGAGAAATGATATTTTTTATGAGTGATCTGATGTGTTTTCTAGATAGTGAGGTATGATACTATAGAGTGATTATGAGTGATTGTATATGGATCTCGCGAGTCCCCCATGGGTCCTATCCTGGAGCGATATGAACTTGGAAGGTGTATATGGTAGGCATTAGCCATTGCATTTCATCCCACATATTGCATTGCATTATCATATAGATTGTTCTTTTGATTGAGATGTACTGTGTTATTATTGATATTGAACTGCTGGGACTTTTTAGTATTTTTAGTATTCTTTATTCGATAGAATATCTTTTTAGGCTTAGTCAGCCTATGATATCTACTGATTACAAGGAATCGTACTCACCCCTACATTCATGCATCCTTCCGATGCAAATTCAGGTAGTAGTGGTACTCGCGGTGCATGATTGTGTACTTCGTGCGAGGTTCTCTAAGTTGAAGTTATGGTGAGATATTACTTTCAGAGACTGTCCTTACTTTATGTTTCTTTTATTTCTGTCTTCATAAATTTCTTAGATAGGGTTGTATTCAGTTATGACAGTCTGTATTTAGAGTAGCTCTTGTACTTGTGATAGCTGAGTCTTGGGATATTATGTGATATATTATCCTAATTCATTTTGGTTATTGTTGTCGAGTTATTATTGAATATTCATTGTGTTATTTCCCTTTTTGCCTTACCTTAAGTTGCTTATATTTGTTGAGTCAGGATTATCTACCGTGGTTGGGTTTGAA
Source organism: Jaltomata sinuosa (assembly GCA_003996215.1). Classification (NCBI taxonomy): domain Eukaryota; kingdom Viridiplantae; phylum Streptophyta; class Magnoliopsida; order Solanales; family Solanaceae; genus Jaltomata; species Jaltomata sinuosa. The sequence goes on along the minus strand of QJPP01003954.1, from coordinate 82,122 downwards.
TAGATGCCATCACAATCCTCGGGATTTTGGGTTGTGACAAGTTGGTATCAGAGCACTAGGTTCACCAGTCTCATGAGTATAAGAAAAATGTCTAGTAGAGTCTCGTGGATCGATGTAGAGACATCCATTATCTATCGTTGGGAGGTTGTAGAACTTTAGGAAATTCCATTTTCTTTATTCCTTATCATGCGTTCTTGGTCTGGTTTAATTCTTAAAATCTCCCTATTTTATTCTCTCATTGGTATTGAGGATACGTTCTTAGATTTGCATGCTTATAATTAGGGGTGACATCACGTGGTATGGTGTAATACATGGTACTAAGAAGGGATTTATAGACTAATGAGAAGGATTTATAGCCAGATTTGGACTAAATCTATGATTTAAAGACATATTGAGTAAGGTTTTGGTTCAGATTATGCATTCTAAGGATATTCGTGTGGAAATGTGAGCAATAGTTAGAAGAACTTCATACATGTCTTATCTCCTATGACTAGTTTTTAGTAGTTGGAAGAGTATATGTGTTGCATACACGGTATCTGTAATAGTGTTGACTATTGAGAATGGAATGACTAAAGGAAAACTAGATAATAAGTGTCGTGACTTTTGGGACTATAGTTAAAGAAGTTTGTCATGACAAGAATGGGTTGCTCAATGTATGATGAGAACGAAGATGCTTCAACAAAGATTAGAATTTCTACTACAATCTTATGGCATGAATATTGGCAAGGATACAATGATTAAGTGATGGGATGGGTACTACCATTATTTTAAGGAACGATTAAAGTTTTAAGAAACTAATGGATTCGGTAAAAGAACAGTGATTATGATAGAATATGAAGTAGAGCTTCTTATAATAAGGTTTGAGGTGGTATGACTAGTTTCGCAGTTCTTATGAAGAGTATGTTTTCTAACTTGTGATACGGGGCTACGACAAAGGGAATTTGAATTGTTTGAGTCTTAGTATATGACTTCCATAGTAGGACTTGTGTTACTTGGCTAGAGTCACACGGTATGGTAATTTTTCTATCAACTAGGATTTACAAAAGGGTAAATTAACAATGTGTGAGGTGACATGAAGGATGAAAGAAGGCCAAGTGTTATAAGTTCTTAAAAGAAACTGATTGTCGATTTTAGGCCAAGAGTGAGAAAGTTTCTTTCATGATTGGATTTTTATAGGACTATGTACTGATATTTCTTTATCAAGGGACATGTTTTCTTGTTTGTGTAAGATGGAGACAAGAGTAAGTGTTATCTTGGGGCTAAAGACTGAGTGGTTTGTGTAAGGTACTGTTATTACTTGATGGATATAAATATGTGGTGTGATATGGGTATGACCTTCTCATGGTTATGTTGTAGAAAAGTGGTGGATCTTGTGGGATTTTCTTAGTGTGGTACTACTAAGTTAGAGAAAGTGATGAACGGAAGCAGATATATCAATTAACAAGTGTAAACGATTAATTACTTAGGGGGATATCAGTTGTTTCACCTATTTGGATAATAGAGTTCGATGCTATATTCAGACTTGAAGGACCAACTAGTTTTTACTACGGACACTTGAGTGATGCATCGATCTATAAGAGGCATTAAATTTGTGGATCAATGATAGGTATTAACACGATCAAGTTGTGAAACGTATTTCAAAGATTTAATTGAGAGTTAGTGATATCAATTGAGACCAAGGGAACTTAATCGTTATTGGGATGATAAGCTTGTGGATAAAGAGAGTACGCTTGTTCAGAACCATATGAAAATGTTATGGAAAGGTGTGTGCATCAATTGATTGTCTTATAAGATTGAAACAGCGCATATGCGGTTTGAGGTATCATATCAATGATAAGATCAACTTTGTGGGATGACCAGGGCTACTAAGTAAATTTGATGAGAGGAATTTGTGATAGGTTGTACGTGTGATGTGACTAATTTAGAAGGGTTTTCACTTAAATGATTCTAGTAAGATAGGGAAGACGTTCAAATTTCCATAATTTACGGTTTGTTACTACTTTGGTGATTGGGTGGGTTTATATGGAAAGATTTATTGTGTTTTGAAATACTCCTCGAGTAAACCTAAAGGGATTTTAGCTTATACTGGTAAAAGTGATTGGAAATGGAATATGACATTTGAAAAAATAAGATGAGTGTATCTTATTCGATTTGAAAGGATAAGGACTCATTCTCAGGAAGTGAGACTTTGTTTTAGAACAATGTGGTTACTTGGGTCTTGTTCAGGTTATGATAATACTATCGCTTGCTTTTCAGTTGGGTTGTAAACTACCAAGTATACTTGGGGAAAGAAGTCTACAGACGTTCGGGTCAAGTGATGTGATAAGTTCCATAGTGGTTTCGAATTTGGTAATTATTAAGGTTTAGATTTCAAATGAGGAATGTGATCAAATCAATGGGAAAATGATTTGTGGTGCACTATGGCATGTGATTTAATAGCATCCATAAGGGAATGTGTGGATATTGATCGATAAGGAAAGTTGTCTACATGATTTGGATAAGAATTTGGGCTTTCCATGGTAAGGATACAATTGTGGTACTAGATTGTGTTGGTGCATGGATTGGTAATATAAGAATTTTTTGAGAATGTCAGTTATAGAGGGCTTGGAAGGACTTGTGCATGGAAAAACACATAGATTCCAGAATTTATCATTTTAAGATGTTAAAGGGTATAATGAAGTATTTCACTCAGAAATTTTGGTTTAGAGAATGAGGTTATTTATCACAACCCAGGACTAGGCCCCCGACGTAATGGGCAACCCAGATCAATGAAGAGCTGAGCAGAGCCCTTAGCATTCAATACAAGGACATTTAATAATTAAAGAGTTGCAGAAGTAAGCACAATGATATAGAGTTTGGTTTAATATAAATGAACCAAAAATCAACTCAGAAATCCAACTGTAACATGATTCTACAAAGCTTCTATTCCATAAAGAAAAGGAATTCATCTGTGTCGGGACAAGGCACCAGTAATACCATAAAACATAAGACTAAGAGGTCTATAAATAAAGGTGCCTTCCAAAAGATGGAGGGATCACCAACAACTAGACATGTCTGAACAAATCTAGTGATGCACAGTACCACAAGAAGGTGCCTTCGAACCTACATCATAAAATGATATAGCCGTCCAGAGATGGTTAGTATATGGAATGTAGTGGTACACGGAACAACCAAATATATACAAATACAATTTAATTTATCTGAAAAGTTGGCATTTAAATACAGCCAATACAATAAAAGATAAATGTCTGTAGTAAATTCCATAAAGAGAAGACCATAGACTTTTCTATCCTTTTCTGTTGAACTAGATGGTATCACCGACTTTAATTTCACACCATGGGCTATGTGAGTCTGATCAACACTCGACCGGCTAATCCTTAAGCCATGTTTGCCACATGAATTGAGATTTCAGTACAATATGGCCTGCACAATCATCCTCGTAGAGGAAAAGATAAGGTCATCCAAATTTAGGATCGAACCATCCTTATGTCAGTGATGTGCCAGGATTTGATGACACTTTTGATGCTTAAAACGAAGGATTTTTGGGATATCTTAAGCACATTTGGTTGGATTTAATTTCATTTGTTAGTTGTGCAGGGAAAAAGCATGAAATAGATGAGAAGACCAAAAAGTTGCAGTTTCTGGGCAAAAGACAAGCCACCAAAGGCGTCACTCTCATGACGGCCCGTAGGGCAAGCCATTAGAACAGGTAAGAAAGAGATGCTAAGGCATTAAACGCTTGACAAGTCCCACGATGCCTGTGAAAGACACGATGAGACATCGCAAGGCCCGTCAAAATAGTCCAGGGAATTATCCAAGAAGTCAAAGAAGGGCGATGGGCATTCTCGATGCCCGTGACAATTATGATGCCTCGTCAAAGCTGCTCGTGGAAACTAGGCAGGAGAGATGGAGAGAAGCCAAGTGCAGGAGACGAGATGGACGACGGGCATTGCAGTCTCGACGGCCCATCACCTCTGCCCGTGAAAGCTCAGCCAAGGCTTGGAATTAACGAGTTAAATGATGGCCGACCAGTGTCAAAGTATCGATGTCCCGTCACTCCCACCCGTGAGATTGTGGCATAGAGGCATGTGAAAAATTGAAGTTGGCTCACGGGCATTCACGACGCCCCTCACAACCATGATGGCCCGTGAGGCATCCCGTCGGCACTGCCTTATCCAGCTTCTCCTAGTTTTGTTAGGATGTGGTTTCTTTGTCTATAAATACTCTCCCTTAGGTTTTATTTTCATTGTTACGTATTTTTTTGGAGAGTTACTTATTGTTTTGCAAGAGTTATGAAATTATTGGTTTTGGTGTTGACTCTAAACACAAGTTCTTGATTAATTGAAGTGTTCTTGATATTTTTCTTCAAGATTCTGGATTTTCTTTATTCTAACTTGTAAGTATCTATTGATGATTGCTCAAACAAACATTAATTGTGTACTTATGAACATGAGTAGCTAAATCCCACAACTAGGGTTGTGGGAACCATGAAGGATTAACGAAGTAGGCAAAGTACTTAGTAATTCTAGGGAGATATTTGTGCATGCATTGTTCTTCCCTTCATAATGATTGCTTTCTAGCGGTGTACAACATTAGAACTCACCTTATCCTTACTTGCCGGACGAAGGAGGTAACGGATGGGAAAAGGGTTGTTCAACGATGGAGATTTGAGGCACCAACCCTCATCTAATAGCTTGACCTTGTTCGGAAATAACTAATCTGAGATTCAGGGTAAGGGTTAGTAGAGTATACACCCGCGGCTGGACCAAGGTGTGTGGTGAAATTCGTCTAGCTGTCGGACCAAGGAATAAGATGAACCCAACTTACCGATTCTGCATTCTAAGTATCAACCTAGGTTACCAAGTACAAAGCCTTACTAAATTATGATCTTATGGGGAACATGACCTAGTCGCTCCGACTATTGACAACAACTGTTGAAATTGACATCTGTTACTTGTATACATTCTAGTTACTACTCTTACTTGTTACTTTAAGCCCCCTCCCTTTCGAGGGAAGTAAATGACAAAAACACGAGTAAACCTTAATCGACCATAGTCCTACCATATTCCCTCTGGAATCGACCCCAACCTTTGTTGGGTTCTATATTTGATCAGCGACCACTTACTCTTCTGAAAAGAGGTGTTATTTGGGCGTATCAGTCGGCAACACACAGGTTTTAGGTGTTGAGACATTTAGGTTCACACCATCTCAGTTAACCATCTAATTCTCTTATAGCCCAAATTATTACCATTTTTAATATCATTAAAACATCATTTAATCACACAATTACATTAGGGGCGTAGTCCATTATTGGTATCATCATACTAAGACTTGTAAGTTAACCATTCCATTAATTTAGAACCCATAAGGTCTGTTAACAATTCATTATGCCCATTTTATAGAAATCGTATAAGAAAACAATGGTTCTAAAGTTTCAATCCAATTTATTCATTAAAGTCTGTTAAAATAGCAATACCTTTCGAATCAACATTTATTTGAAGACCTTTGGATAGTACAACAAAACAAGTAAAAATCATTCAATCCCTTTTGGATACCATTCGTTATACAACTAGTATTTTCAAGTAATAGGTAAGGGACTAACAATTTCATGAGTTTTTTTTGCAAAATTAGTAGGACTATACTTGCAACCCTAAGTTTAATATTCAAAATCATAATAGTATATACACAAGGGTTTGTAAATCATAACTCGTAGAAAGTATTTTGATAAGGGATCGTTCTGTGTACCTTTTGACGAAGAGAAATTCGCGAAATGCTTGAGTTTGACCATAGGAACGTTGAACCCCTAGGTGTTTTTGCTTCTTGACTTGGAGAGGATGAGAGGAGAGGAATTTATCATATGATTTTGATTGAATGAGACACTTTAGGGACTTAGGAATATTTAGAATATGTGAAGGATGGTTTTGGGTAAGGAAAGGACCAAAAGGCCCTTGAAATAATGCTTAAAAACAAAATACCATCGGGTATTTGGAGGTGGTTGCACCGCACACCCCAAGGCACGGCCCCCAATATTTTTTGCATAGTCCAACGCATAGCAAGGACCCATATGCCGCATGGCCATACAGCCTGACAGTGCTTTACTAAAATGCCCATAACTTTTTACTTCAAACTTGGATTAATGAGCGTTTGGTGGAATTGGAAAGAAGATTCAAATACCTTTATTTTGGTGGGTATAGGCCACCTATATCTTTATATTCTAGGATAAATGGTCATTTAAAATTGACCCTAGATAGAACTTACATGAAAACTAAATCGATAAAAAGGCTTTCAACTTAACTTTGAGCTAGAGGTCCTTTATGACCTTAATTTACATCCAACACTCTTTCCAAACATAGTACTTGACCATAACACCTAGTTACAATATAATATTTTGGGTTCAGGTCTAATTACACGCGAAAAACAATTGGAATCCTAGATCCAAAGCTTAGGGTGTTACATTATATGCCATGTGCCTTTTGTGTTGAGTAATACTGAATGGTAAATGAGTTAGAGGGAAGAATAAGGGGATCTTATATTAGAGAATTAGAGGTATTTGGAGTTATATGAAATTCTATCAACATTGCATGATTGATATAAGTTAAGAAATATGAGACATCATATATGGATCCTTGTTGCAGAGTTGAATGTTGTGTGGATTTCAGCTTCTGAGTTCAGAAATGAGAGCACGAGTTAGAAAATTCATTAGTAGAAGGTGGAGTGGTTTTGGAAATGACTTTTAAAGGACTTATTATTGCTCCTCTATAGATTTGGTATTGGTTTTGGTTGACAATCACTGATTTGTGGGTAAGTTTGCAATTTTATGCTGGGTTAGATTGTCTGTGTTACGTCAGGTGCCTTACAGGTGCATTATCAAAAAGACTTTCAGTTCTAAGGGTTTATTGAGGATTTCAGGAAGAATTGATACCAACTAGTCGATGCAAATTACATGGACTACTATGAAGAGTTGGGAAGACATTTGGTGATGTATAAAGAGTATGCTTATGGTATAAAAAGATTTTGGGGTGATTGGTGGTTTTGCTCTCCAAGTTTTCACATCAGAATATGATCGATGGAAATAGTGGTTAAAGCATGACATTTGGAGATATATATGAAATTGATATTGATTTCTGACGCAGTAGCTTCAGCTTGATGAAACAGTACTAACAAACTTGGAATCAACTCTATCAGCTTTGGAAAATGATAATTTCTAATCAACTCTATCAGCTTTCGAAGAGTAGAAGATCCCTTGTTGGGACAATGGAAGGTCATAACTCCAAGTCTCATAGATTGGTAATGTGTATTCTAAGGGTGTTTATTACTAATAACGGTTTTTAAAGTGTGAATAGAGAATTTGTAATGTCATGTTATTTCATTGGTACAAATTTGGCACTAGATATAATTATCGCATTATGGTGACTATATTGGGTTTTTGTGAATTGGGTATGTTCAAAACAATGGTTATGATCAACTCAGTTATTTCATGCAAAAGCAGTTCAAACGTATGAAAATTAGATATTTGGAGAATTTTTCATTTTGGATGCTAGAGATGTAGTCTTAAGGTATAAAACAAAGGAGGATTCTGATAGTTAGGTTGAACAATCAGTACTATAGATGCAACTTTTCTCGAAAGTATTTTGTAACACTCCAAAAATTCTAATCTAAGACATGAACCATTTGCATGAGTGTAATGATTATTTCCATATTGTGGTGAGTGCTTTGGATGAGAATCAAGTTCATAAGAAACTCCTATCATCAAGTTATATTGAAAGTACCCCAACCAATTAAGTTTTTATGTAAGCCTAAACTAGGGTCAACTTAAAATGTTAACACTTCTTAGAATATGATGAATTAGATGGCATAGTACCCACCAAATTAAAGGTTTTTGAGTCTTCTTTTTAACGCCACCAATCGTTCATTAACATGAGTTTGGAGTAAAAGGTTATGTGTATTTTACTGCAGCACTATCAGTTTCTATGGACGGGATGATGACCCATGGAACAGAACCACAGCCAGTGGTTTCACCCATGAAAAAAGACCTGAAACTGAAGTTTTTCACCCAAAAAGGATGGGTTGGTCCACGACCAGTCAATCAAAACCACAGCCAGTGGAGTGACCAGTGGATTGTCAATTTTTAGCCTGATTTCCTAGGTTTCCATGGGTTACTTGATGGGTCATTGTTTTGAATGATGATTCATCCTGTCAATCGTGGAATCACCTTCAGAGAGGTACCAAGACCTCTAAATTCCATGAGTGGGTTGATGACCAGTCAACCCATTCCAGGATTAGTGAACCCATCAGTGGAAACTCCTATTTCAATTTTTCTAATTCGTTCATTGGGGCTGAATTTGTCTTTCCCCTTACTTTGTAAATCTTAAACCATGTCATTTTAGGGTCCTTAAGGGGGAGTTATATCAGAATTAGCCAATCTATCCCTCATTCCATCAATTAAAACTTTAGGAAATATAAAGAATGCTCCCTTTCAAGCTACAAACTTAGGGATTCTTCCCTAAAGCTTTAGATTTTGATTCTAGTTCAGATTCTTCTACTTTCAGGTCTGTGGGATTTCAATGAGTGTTTCCTTGCACCCTCATGCCCAAAGTTTCATATTTCAGTATAAATTTTACAAGTTATGATTCTAGGGTTCTTACCCAAACATGTGTTTTTCTATTAATTTGATTTCTTGATGATTCTACATGACTACTATCATTGTTAGAATGATTTTTTACATGAATTCCTGCAAATAGATTTCAAAACTCAAGATTTTTAGGAGAAATTTTTTTTAGCCTGATTTTACAAAATTTTCTCAGAATTTAGCTTTTCCTTCAGAATTTAGTTCAACTTGTCAACATTCAGTCTAAACAAGTTTAAGTTTCTTCACGATGATTTTGAATATAGATTTTATTCCCAAACAAGTATGCATGATTTTTAATCCAGTTATTTTAGTACAAAGGAACTATGCATGATTTAGAATTCTTTCAGATTTAGCATTAGGTCTCATTCTCAAAATATCAGTATTTTTGAGCTATCCAGTATGTTAGCTTATATTCAGTTGTGATTAGAACTTAGCACCAAGCGGATGCAAGGATAAAGACTCACCCATCAGTTAAGACTGAGAACTTTAGTAAAAGCCCCTAAGTCCCAAAACTACAGCATCACTGTAGGTTCTAATGGGTCATCGATCAGACCAGGCTTGACGTCTTAGTCCATTTGGACATTAGCTTAGTGGATCCACGCCAGCCAATATTCATACCCTTGACAAGCTATGAATGATAAGTTGGTAATGTACCAACTTATTGAGCCTTTATTCATGAATTATTGCCATGTTTTGATGAAAATTAGAGGTACTTATTGCCTTTATTGATGAAAATATAGGTACTCTTGATCAAAAGTAGAAAAAAAAGGAATTGAATCCAAAGAGATCAAAAAGAGTTGAAGTGTGAAGGTGATAAAAAAGGAAGAATTTGATGAGAGGTGCGACTGACATGCAAGCAGCATAATGTGGCATCTGGTCCGCACCTCCCTTCGTACCATACCACAAGATTAACTGACATCACTGGTTGGCAGAAAAATGGACATGCAAAGCACAAAACTGGTGGTGCGATAGTACAACACATCGCACATTGCATCGCACTACTCTCGAAGGGCATTATTTTTATCCCATGCCAAGTGATATTTTGGGAAGCTTCTAAAACCCAATTTTGGTTGTGTACTAGATATAGTTTTGAGTATTGAGTTTTTCCCAAGGAAGATATTGAGAGTACTCTTCTCTCTTCATGTTCTACAGTTAGAATTCGCCATTTTTGTATTAAATTGAGCTTGGATTTGGATTTTGGCTTTAATATGAATGGAAGTATTAGTTAGCCAATTGGTATATCTTCTTATTTTGCTAGTATGAGTAGCTAATTTCCTTGTCTAAGAGTATTTTCATAATGGGTATTTGAATTTGCGGGTGGGTCTTGTTTAATTGTGCTTATAATTGATGAATTGATATGGTTCTATTGAATTCCTCAAGGTTTAATCATAAAATCTTGGTTGCAAATAATAATTGGGTTTTCTTAATTGTGTTCTTGCTTGAAAGAGGGGTTCATAATTTGGATAGGACTTCAATAGTGGAAATTTAAAATTTCCAGCTTAGATTGAGGCTAGAAATAGCTTAATCGATAGAAACTCTCATCGAAGAGTCTAAAATAGAAATAGCATGACTTCCCCAAGCAATTAAAGTAGTTGGTTTATGTTAAAACTATGGTGCTTGAGCAAATAACACGGGATATATATTTAGAGGACCGAGAGATTAGCAAATATGACTAAAACTAATGCAACTCATATAATTAATTGAAATTTTGCATAATTAATCAAGTACCTTAACCCTTTGTAGAATCTCATCAGAAGCATAGACCTAGTATCCTTCTTATTGATTATAAATCTCGTGTTTACATTACACATTTGTATTGGAATTAAAGTTGATATGTAAATTTCCCTTTCCTATTCCCCCAATCGTTACTTTTAAGTTGTTTGAGCATTTAATCTCTTAGTGATAATTTCTCGATGATCTATTGGCAAATAATTAATCCACTCTCCATGGATTCGACCCCGACCATTCAGTGAGTTACTTTTATTTTTCTTGATGATCGCTACCACCTCCTTTGGGAGAGTGCTTTTGAGCGTCATAAAAAATGAAGCCATTGCCGGGGAGTGGTTTTTGAGTCACTAATTGATTGTATTTTAAATTCACTTTGTTGAGTGTTTGTTCGTTTTTACCTTCTTGTTGTTTGTGATTGTTTAGACAAGGTGCCCATGAGCGAAGTAGGCAACTTAGAAAGCGTAGATGGATATATAGATGTGGATAATGAGCCCGAGGTCCACGGTGGCATAGGTGCAATCCGCTTACCCCTCATTATTAGAAATGCCATATTTCATGTTACGAGCACTATGCTCCACTTGATTCAGATAAAGCATCTATTCGAAGCGTTTGCGCATGAGGACGCCAACTGATATATTCAGAACTTCATCCAGATATGTCAACCCTTCAACATCAACCATATTTTGCAAGAGTCCATCCGGCTTTGATTATTCCTCTTCTCCCTTACTGGAGAAGTGACCACTTGCCTTGAAGAGCTCCCAGAGGGCTCTATTACTTCATGGAACATATTGGTTGAGCATTTTTGGTGCGATTTTTCCCTCTCTCTTGGATGATGTAATTGAGGGATGATATCACCAACTTCCGCCAACTCTTGGATGGGCCATTGCATGTAGCATGGCTAAGGTTAAAAAGAAGTTGTTATTATGTTTTAATCATGGGTTGCCTGATAATTTCCTACTTCAAAGTTTATATAAAGCCTTGGACTCGATGAACAAACTGTGGTGAATAACCTCGTGGGTGGAACATTTATGGCCTAACAATATGGTCTCGCTTTGGCTCTTCTAGAGCGGATGACAAAGACAAATCGTTTATTTGATAATAGAGAGGCTGATGTTTCTTGAGGGGTGACTTCATCCATTATGACGAGTGAAATGAGGTGAAAAGAAGAGGAGAGATATGAGACAATGGCCAGGATGTTGATGCAAATCAATCTATTGGCTAAACACATGATGGGTGCTGGAAATAAAAGTTTGAATGTTGTGGGGACTTACGGTCTAAAGCTCATGAGGAAGGCATGGATTACTCTATGAATGAGGTGGCATATTATCTTGCAATAAGTTCTCGAACCAGATACAAAGGTACCAACTAAGGTCCTTGGCATCTGAGAGATGAGAACGAAGGTTGGAACAGGGACAAAGGAAATCAGTAGAGAGATAGATAGGCGGCTAGAAACTGGGAAGGTCTATGGAATGATTGTGAAAGAGATGGTGATCATTACAATAATCCTAGTACCAACCCTTATGTGCCTCCACCAAAGGCCGATGTGTTTCCCTACCAACACACGGTAAGTAACCTTGGACTTTCTAAGATTGAGGACATGTTGTCGTAAGTGGGGTGAAAGAATTAAAAAGTGAGGTGTCCACTCTTCATCAAATGGTGAACTCCCATTCAACATCTATCAAGTACCTAGAATCCCAAATTAATCACCTCTTCTCACAAATAAACCCATGTAAGAAAGGTACCCTTCCAAGTGACACACTTGCGAACCCGAAGAATGAGGGCCATGTGATGGCAATAGTTACTTGGAGTGGAAGGATGCTTAGTGGGGGTAAGAAAGCTAATTATTAAAGTTTTTTTGGAGCATGAGGACAATACACAAGAGGATGTTATGGTTGAGAACAAAGTTAATGAGAATCCGAATATTAGGGTAAAGCCTAGTGCACCCAATGTGATTGTAAATAATGAAGGCCCACATAGAGAGAAGGATGAGACCGAGTCTCCTTCTAAATTTGATATTGATATTGAGAAGGTTGATCCAAGTTTGCCATAGCCATTGCCAAAGGGACCCCCTCCATACCCTCAGTGATTTACCAAGAAAAAGGAGTATGCTCAATTTAAAAAGTTTGTCGACATGTTCAACAAGCTAGCCATTAATATTCCTTTGGTTTATGCTCTTACAAAAATGCCTAGGTATGCAAAGTTTATGAAGGAGCCATTGAAAAATAAGCGAGTGGTTGATGTGGGGATGATGGAAGTGTCCCACGGTTGTAGTGCGGTGATGACAAACAACATTGCCCGTAAACAGGAAGATCTGGGAGGCTTCACTATCCCGTGTATTATTGGAGTGTTTTAGTTTCTAAAGATATTATGTGATATCGGGGCAAGTATAAACTTGATGCCCCTTGTGATTTTCAAAAATTTGGTCTTAGGTACTTCTAGGTCTACAGCAATGAGATTGCTAATGGTCGATCGCTCAATTAAATGCTCGGTGGGGATATTGTTTGATGTGTTATTAGTCAAGGTGGACAAGTTCATCCTACCAGCCAACTTTGTGGTTTTGTATTGTGATGTTGCTATGGAGGTACCCATTATTTTGGGAGACCACTGTTGGCAACTGAGAGAGCTTTGGTTGATGTGGAGATAAGAAAGCTCAAGTTCCATGTTGGGAGCGAGAACGTTACATTCAATGTATGCCAACCCACCAACCCACTGAATGAATTTAGATTTGTTTATGTGATCAATATGGAGGGAAAGTTGGTTGAAGCCCATGGTGAATTTGAGATGAAGGAGGTACCAAAATCTATTGTGTTGCCAAATTGGCAACAAGGTAATGCAGTGAAGATGTTGAAGGAGCACTTCCCTTGCCTGGGATGGGTCCACGCCAATCAGATTGGTATGCTTTTGGATAATGATTGAAGGTTGAAGTGATATTGTCGAGCCGCGACATAAAATCAAGTTCTTCTTGGGAGGCAACCCAAGTGTTTTTACTTAATTTCTTTTACCCTTTTTGTTGTTTTTGATTTGTCTTAGGGATGCAAGGAGATGGAAAAATAAAAGCATGTGCAATGGGCCATACGGTTCACACATCCCATTGTGCGGCCACATGTGGCACCGCACACTCAAACCAGTGGAGTACGAAGTAAAAGAAAATTCAGAGATACCGTGCGATGGGTGGTGCAAATCGCACCTCTTGTTAACCGCATCGCACCTCCATCGCATGCAGAAGTAGAAATCTGGGTAAAATTTGACTCAAAATCATCATGTGTGAAGTGACGTGTGAAGTGCACATTGACGTGTGTGAATTGCACATCACGGTGCACTCAGGTAAATTTTTAAAATTTTGGTTGACCTACCCATTAAACGACCCATGACTTTTTTTCTTCTTTTCTCTCCTATAAACCATCACCCTCCACTTTCATTCTCCCATAACTCACACAAAACCTCCATAACTCTCTATCAAAACACTCCCAATCTCGTAAATTTTCCCAAAATCTTCTCCTCTCTCACCCAAAATCCATCACCACCACTACACCACCAGTCGCCGCTGCCTCTTTTTTCTGTCAATGTTTGGGTCACCATTGGCACTTCAAATCTTCAATTGTTGCTTTTTCCTCCCTCTTCTCTACTTGTGGTAAGTTCTTCAATGTTAAATCCATATTTTTAAATAGATTAGGAACACTTATTGTGAAGCATACTAGTTTATTCTTTCATGTTTGTTGTAGGTGAGATCCGAAACTTTGGGACCCTAATTTTGGGATATATTATTGATTTTTCTTGTGATGAACTTGGTAGATCTGGTTTTTGTGATAATGCATGTGTTTTGTGTTAGTTTTTATCCTTGAATTTCTTGTTTTTGGGTGAAGTCTGAGTAACACACTTTAATTGATGCATGGTTTGGCCCTATGATAGATTGGGTGACGTCATTCTTAAGGGCAAATAGTCATCTTCACAAGGTTTTTGTTGAATCATGTTGTTTGGGCTGCAATTGTTGTTACCACTGCGCCCATGCATTGTTTCAATTGAATATGATTGTTGGGTGAGTGTATTTGGTTAAGGGATGTAAAGTAGTGTTTGATGGAATGTGCCTATTAATTTTAATTGAAGGCTTTATGTTACCGATGATAGATATAGAAACGTCTTTCTTAAGGGAAATCGTTAAGCTAATCATTTGATTGTGAATGTGCTTGAGTTTTTTGAGGAAGTCTGAGTACCCGGATAACTTGGGTTTTGGTCAAATCATGTTTAGGCCCTAGAATTGGTGTTGTTTGTTGTTGCCCGTCCATTCCATAGATATTGATTTGCCAGTCACATACGTAACACACATGAAAACAAGGACTTGAAAAATTCCAAGTATTTTCTTGTGCGTTTTGCATATGACGTGCAGATATCTATGTGTAAAATGCACAAGGCATCACACATTGCTCTTAAGGGTACCAGTTCACTGAGTTAAGGGGCGAAGGCCTGTGTGACGCGCATAATGTCTAGTGCAATTCGCACCTGCCTTCGCACCCTGAAGTAGAATCCACTCAATTTTCTGTTAACATGTGTGAAGCCACGTGTCACGCGCACTTTGTCAGGTGCGGTCCATACGTGACTCACACATGTCATCAGTCACCTGATGTGTTTTTCTTCTCTTATGCATTCCATTTCTTTTCATTGAATAGTTTTTTTCCTTTCATAAATATCAGTTCATGCATGATTCCTTGTGCTAACATCCGATTGCAGGATTATTGTTTCAGGTAGGCACCATTCAAAAAGACATGGCAACAATCAAGTATCCACATCAGAACATCCGGCTATCCCTGTGCAAAATGAGGGACCATTTTAGTCACCAATTTGGTTTGGCCTTGCGGGGATGGAGTCCTACTATCTTAAGTTATGGGAAAAGTGATCCTTCTTGGAGGAAGCGGGCCTGCTCGTTTGAAGAGTACCCTAGTTTGAACTTAGCCCGAAACTAAATCGGTAAGGAAGCTTAGTACATACCAAATGTACTCTCATACTAAAGAATTAATCCTAACTTTTGTAATAAATTTAGGGGCACCTGCCTTGATCACAAATATTTTCAGTAACGACGGAACATGTCATTACAACAGATACCAATTTACCCATCGTTCATCCCTGAACGATCTCTAAGAAAGAAGGAAAAGAATGAACCATCCCTTAGAACCTTAACACTATACCATGAAAGTATAGAAATAGCCTTACACAAACCACCAAACTCTCAAATCCCCCGGGTGTACCCAAGCTCAACAAAAATATAATTCGATTCTGCTCTGTCAAGGAATTTCTTCCTTCGAGCTGTACAAGACCAGTTAATTTACTCCTCCTCGAGTACCCAAGAAATCCGGGGCCTTGTTGAAATACCAGAGCGAAATAATTTCAAACATAACGGACCAAAACATAATTTCCCCGCTTCGAGGAACCAAAACGCGCTGTGATGACCTAGTCCGCTATAGCCGTCAGCACTCCAATATAGCAGTAATTTCTCTACTATAGCGGAGGTCGCAACAACAATATGTCAAATATAAAGTCGTAAATCTCCCCCAAAGTACCCATTTTATGACACACTTAATTTCCTGACGTTCCGAAACAACCCCTTCACGTCAACCTTCATACCGAGAGTTCTACTTACCCGAAATTCTGAAAAGTCCCCCGGACTCCTTTAGCTAAAAGGAAAGCTAGCTCAATACAAGACACGTTACCTAATCCTTACCTGGATTTTTCTAGACCATACCTTACTTAGAAATCATCCGAGACTAGCCTAGTATTACAATTTTAACTCCTAACCCGAGAAAAATCTTTACCTGGGCAATTACACCCTAAACAATGATATACCGAACATTATATTACCAAACACTACACCATGTTTTTCCCTTTGGGACTCCTACCTTATGACCCTTTCCAATCTTCCATGATTAACACATAAAGATAGACCATCTAGAGTATAACCAATAACCAATACACCACTATGGGTTTATTAACACATAGATTTTCCACCATCCCTTACATTAGTCTATTTAACCCTCATCAATCCATCACTCTCAACTAACCAACTTTCTAGTTATCACCCGACGTCAAGCTATGCTTATTTAGCCTCACAACTAGCTTATAACTAGTCAAATTACCGACTCAAAATGTCTCAATCACTCAAGTAAATTAACAACTAAGTAATACCATATCCACCCAATTTCTTTTTATCTCCCGTGGAACCTAATCCTTATAATTCATGCACTAGCTCAACTAGTGATTTAAGATAATATGAGAATGAGAAACAAAACAAGGGAATACAGGACAAGGATTATTCCCTGCCCATCCTGCAATAGAGACTTGCACATCATTATGGCGGCCCCCAACAGTAGCAGCCCAGAACATTTTCCATTTCTGCAAAAATTCCCTCATTCCCCTTCCCTGTTTTCACATTAAAACATGAAATAACGTTACGGTCTTTAAATATAACCTCAAGACCAACCTCAACTATGCCTAGTTGAGAATTTAGCACCACCTTATCATAAAATCAGTTATGAAACACCCCAGAACCGCACACAATAACACATTCCCGCTATCGTGCACTACTAGTCCCCCTTTTTCCTTCCTATGGTTCCCAACCGATCCTGACTGTCCAAAAACCAGAGCTTCCCTACAGTCATAAGCCTTGTTCCCTTACCATTTATACTAATGGAAGGTCCCTTTCTGAATTGTAGTACCACTTTACTGATCCATTCAAGTACACATAGAAAGTCATTACCAATCAAAGCACACAAATTCAAGTTATGACTCATCCTGGATCAAAATATTCACCAAAAGGCAAGCAATTTCACCCCACACGACTGCAGTCATACAAGTAGTACAATACACATATTTTCAAATTTCAAGCCACATCACAGTCAAATAATTGCGCACCACACATTTGCAGTCATTCAAATAACATCAACACACATAAGCACAATATCAATTCGCAAGATTAAACACTCAATCAAATCAGTTTCATTACCTTTTAACTGCCTCATAGATGACCGTTAGCCGATTCATTCATATCGTTGCATAGCCTCCCCGGCCAGATACCAATTATAATCTTCCCGGTTTCAATCCTTCTAGCTTGTTTGTCTTACCCGAAGTCCAATGACATCCTTCACCTTATTGAAATACAAATTGGAATCGAGAGATACCAATTGGACTCAACCCATACAAGCAAGTAACGAAACCGCACGTAAAGGAAAGAAAGAAGAGAAGTGTTTTCTAGAATGCTTCATAGCTTCCCTAGGATTAGATGTGGACGTCAACATATCAATACACGTTACCATTTGTCATGACCTAACTACGGGGCTGTGCGGGAACCTACTCTAATCCACGTAGATAGGAGAACCCTTACCACCCGAACCAACATGTAATGCGGAAAAAGAAATACATCATGAAATAAAACCCTTTTTAATAAATGGAACTTCCTTTACAAAATTTTCAAAAAATAAATGACTTAAAGAACTTGCGGAAAAATATTAACAATATGAGACAACCCTCCCTAGAACCAAGTCTAAGCCGGTACAAGAGCTACTACAAGATGATACAACAATAAAAAAGACTCAACTCCCACCATAAAAGCAAAAGTATGAGTTTTTGGAAGATCACCGCAATCCTGAATCTGTGAAACATCACCAACCCTGCAACCAGACCATACCCAAAAAGGTATAATAAGAGTAGAATCAGTACAAACAAACGTACTGGTAGGCATCATTGGTTGACTTGAATCCACTCACACCATCATATAAGAAATCAAGGGAATGCATAATTAATTACAATACTTAACCCTTCAACATTCACCTTTCCAGAAATCCAATTTCAACCCAATCCTGCCTATCCCTTAGACTTCCCAAGTCACCTTGGCACCTAGACTTCCCAAGTCACCTTGAAACCTAGACTTCTCAAGTCACCTTGACATCCAGACTTCCCAAGTCACCTCGACATTGCCACATATATGTCCATACCTGGACTACCATTTCCTTACCTAAGTCAACCACTATGACTTAACAACCTGGAGTAAACCCTACTACCTAGTGACAAAGACCATATATGTCGTACCGCCACCTACTAGTACCAAACTATTCCGATGACCCCTTAGTCCATACTCAACAAATGACCACATGCTACACTATAACCAGACCACCAAGTCTCCTCTTTAGCTTATTAACCGCATGTAACAAGTCTAGCCGACTTTGACAATTCTTAGTGACAACCAATATACATCCTTTTTACATAACTCTAACCCAACCAGGATCCCTAGTACATCATCTATGCCCATAACATATGGACTGGTTCATAGAAGAACCCCCATGTCACTTAAGCACACTAACCCGGTCCTTTAAGGACCAACTATACGACAATAATAATAAATCCTGGCCCTCTCAGAAACCCAACATATAAAGAATAATAAGTACACCCGCACTGAGTAAAGCAGTGACACATATAATCACCAACTAATAGTATAACTCCATACTCTCAGTCTACCTTTTTACTTATCAACCACAGAGAATAGGTTCAACATCCATTCAACAATAATAACAAACATGACATATGCCCTTTTTCATTACCTGGACCAATCAAGGATCCCTAGACCAACAACTAAGAGTTTACATGCGATGCCCGGTCTACCTAAAGACCATCCCCACATTTAATTATAACAACCTGGCCTCTCAAGGACCAATGTAATCAATCACAGATAACCCGATTCACTCACAGAACCAACATGTAAAGAATACAACCAACAAAGTAAAGCAAAACTCATACCAAGCGTGGTACCCAAGACAACCGCTATTAATTCTCGTACCAGGTGTGGTACCCGAGCAAACCAAATAGTATCCTGTACCAGGCGTGGTACCCGAGCCAACAAATAAATAACATGTACCAGACGTGGTACCCGAGCCAACCGAATATAACCTGTACAAGGCATGTTACACAAGCCAACCAATAAGTAACCTATACCAGGCGTGGTACCCGAGCCAACCGAATATCACACAAAATCCACAGTTACAAACAATGAATAATCAACACTTGTAAACCAATAAGCAATAACACCTAGTTCATTTCACAAGACTAAAAACAGGACTTTTGGACATCCCTAAATCCTTCCCTAAGCAATGAAAACCATACAAATACTTAGTCAGCAGTACACAACACTTACAATGCATACATCAATCAATAACTATCACCTAAGTGTTCAACATATCATCCAGGTCCACACTAAGACCAATCCCACACTTAAGTTCAACTACCCGGCCTCTCACAGGATATTATGCAATAGAAACAGTTTCAACAATTAAATCAGGTCCACTCATGGGGTTATCATCAATACAATTGTAACGTATAATTAGACCCACCCAAGGACTAATCCCTGACTTACCCTTTTTTGGCACATATTCGCAGATACATCAATTTAAGACCCTTTTCTTAAAATAAATACAACATAAGAGAGACATCCCCCAACATTGGTACTTTAATCGTTCTAGTTTACTCTACTTCCTTTATACTAGAATCATACCCGAAACTTCCTTAAAACTAGTCATTTAATTAACCATAGACTTTTCGATTTCCCAAACCTTACCAATAATCTAGTTGTTTGAACCTAATTTTGACATGTATAAATAACCCGGGATGAAGCACACCACCTTGATATTAACAATCCCTAATCATTAAACCAACCAAGCCATATAATGTTCCTCCAGGCTCCATGCCCGAAGGCCTAAACATGATTTCTCCTTTCCTTCTATATCAATAATATGAAATAGGAACAGGTCTAAGTCTACTCAAAAAAAGAACCTAGCCTACCTGGATGCCGAGCAGCTGTTCTATGCCCTTTATGGCTCTGTGAAGGCATTCCCTATCGATTCAACAGGCCTGAATGCATGGTTTCACATCCCTTTAGCCAGAATTCCTCCTCCCCATGGTTCCCAAGCTTTGGAGCAACCTAGGAGGATTTTTGGAGCAACCCTCATCTGTTTTAGACTAAAGAAGGGAGAATGAGATTATAAAACCCGTTTATGGGCTTTCTGGTTCCATCATTCCGCTATAGAGGATGGCCAACCGCTACGGTGGTTCTTCTATAGCGACGTAAATCCCACTACAGCGGACCAAATTTTTCAGCACGGACAGTCTTCAGTAAAATAGTCATAAATATTTACTTGAGAAGTGGATTGACAAATGGTTGGGAGAATTGGAAAGATGACTCTTAGATCTTTAATTTGGTGGGTATTGGGAACCCTAACTCTTTATATTCTAGGAGAAATGCTTGTTTGAAGTTGACCCTAGTTTGAACTTAGCTCGAAACTAAATCGGTAAGGAAGCTTTCAACCTAACCTTGTGCTAGGAGTATTGTAAGAACTTAGTACATACCAAATGTACTCTCATACTAAATAATTAATCCTAACTCTTATTATGCATTTAGGGGCACCTGCTTTGATCGCATATATTTTCAGTAATGATAGAACAAGTCGTTACACCTACCTAGGACTATGCAGCACTCCGTAGGGAGATTGGTGTGGTGAAGAGAAATAGGCGCTCTAGGACCGCATGCTTGCATGGATGTGGAAAACCATAAATGTCATGCTTAGTTGTGCTATCCCCAATCAGGTGCTTCCCCAACTCTAGCCAGAGGACTTATGGGAGTTACTTTTTATGAGCAACACTGAGGCCTATGAACCAGCCCCCGCAACCCCTGATAGTGATAAGGCATCTAGATAGGTCCTCTCCCCCCTTAGTTATACTTTATTTACTATTTTTGGGTTTCCCCCCCGTTTGGGGCATGTACTAGACACTGTTTCCCCCTTCCTTTTACCTTTTATTATAGCACAGATTTGCTAGCTTAATGAAACTATTAACCTTATGAGCATGCTAGGTTGTTTTTAAGAGATTTCCATTATTTCGGTAGTAGCTCCCAACTGAACTAATGATTTAAAATACTCCAGGAAAGAAAAGTAAAACAGGGGAAAATAGGGCAGGGATTCTGTCCCGCCCTTCCCACTATAGCAGCTTGCATGTTACTACTGCCGCTATAGCAAGATCTTCATAGAGAGTCTATCATGCCCCAAGACCAGGATTTGGACTTAATGGGCACCCTAGACCAATAAAGGCCCGAGAAGACCCCTTACCATAATATCATGAGCATATTCAATAAAATATTTGCGGAAGAAAGACCTATTTGATAAAACCATTCAAAAATATAATTTAATAGTTTACCAAGTACTGCGATCAAAACATTCAAAACAACATCTACATAGGTCCACAAAACCTCTAACATAAGAATGAAATATAAATACAGGGACATGACCCCGACAATACCATAATTGAAAATCAGAGTTAAGATAAAGATGTCAATTGCCTTCCAAAAGATGAAGGGTTTACCACTTGCAAACGTTGTCCCTAATGATCCTAATATTGCATAGTACCATGAGAAACTGACTTGAAACCAACATCATGAAATGATATAGCGTATGAGGATGATTAGTAGGATGAGTACTGGCATGCAACCCAGAGGAAGGGACATAATAGTTTATAAAGCAAGTCATAAGAAACGTGACATAAATCATAATAGAAAAAAACATGGGGAAAGTATTCAAAACATTTCATGAAAATCATACATTAACATTACTTCTGAACTAGATGGTTTAACCAATACATCATACATAATACACCACAGGCTATATGGGTCCGATCAAAGCTAGACCAGTTGAGCCCCAATCCATTTTTGCCACACGAATCGGGATTTTTCTGTATATAACAGCATAAAAGGCCTACATAAATCATCCTCATTAAGGAGAAGCATAAAATCATCCCCTAACAAATCAAATCATCCCCTACATCAGAAAAACATAGGTTTCAGTTAGTGAGCCTTCTGTAACACCCTAGAAATTCTAATCCTAGAACAAGCTCAGAAAATAAGAAAATTAAATTTTCCAAGTCTCATTCGGAACTACAGATGGTTTCCATAGACCGTGGAAGGGTTCACAGGTCTTGGAAAGCCTCCGTGGAACTTATTTTGAGACAAAACATTTGGGGTCAATTTCACAAGTTGAATCCATTGATGGTGGAACATTCCACAAGTTGTGGATCCCATTCGTGGAATTAAGACCCGAGGGTTATCAAATCCCACAGAAACCACGAGCAGGTTTCACGAGCCATGGATGGTTTCACTAGCTGTGAACTTGGCTCGTGGTTATCTGACCCGCAGTCAAGGAAAAGGGCCCAGGAACCACGACAGGATTCCACGAGTCATGGAAGTTTCCACGAACCATGGAACCTATTCGTGGAACCCGAATCGCGAATTTTCCAGGAGTTTTTAATTTAGTTTCTCAGGGTATTTTAGACCTTTCCTTCATAAATTAGCTCCGACTATAAATAGTGTTAAATTTATTTTATTAAGTCAAAACCTTCAAACAAGCCAATTTTCTCTCAAGTTAGTTTCAAAAAGAAAAAAAGCGTTCTTCTCCAAGTTTCAGACCTGGGATTCTCCTTCAAGCTCCAATTTTAGATTTCTCTTTAGGGATTATCATCCACCAGGTATGTGGGTATTCAGTAAGGGTTTAGTTTGCCCTTATACCAAAAAATCTTAAACTTTAACAATGATTTTCTATAATTTAGAAACTAGGGTTCTTTCCTTTTTATGCAAATTGTTGTAGAATTTAATCCATAAGTTTTATATATGATTTTCATCCTGTTTAATGAGGTATTTATTGATCATATTTAATTGCATGTATTTTCACAAGGTTTTAAAGAATTCAAGGCCCTAGTCTAAATTATAATATTTTTCTTAAGTGTTAGGTTTTCTTTAGGAGTTAGCCTAGACTACTAGTTTGGAGATAAAAACAAGAACTCAGTCAGATTTTTAGGGTACTACAGTATTTCAGAAAAGTAATGTTTTCAGATCAGTTTAGTTCTGTCTCAGAAATGAAGGACATCTATTTTAAAAGAGCTATTAATATTTATTTTGGGAGTAGTATTTAGGACCGAGTTGGACTAGGGTTTAGCATATCCTCAAGTCCCAAATCTACATGCCACCGTAGGTTTTTTAGCCCCTTAGTTGGGCATCAGAACTAGTGATCACATCAGCCATACCTTTATACCTTAGCAAGGTATATTGGGTCCTCTCGATGGGTTGTATACATCATACTTCACATTTAGCTCACGTGGTTTATGTTGGTTAATAGACTCTCCCACAATATTAGTTTCATTAAAGTACCCCAGGCCCTTAGTTTATGTTTATTCTTCGCTTGTAGTATGTTTTCAGATTACTCTTGCATTTTAGATTTTTATGCATGGTTATATTTTGGGCTTATGTACTATAGTTCAGTTCTGTTAAACACTTTATCAGTATTTTAGCATGTTTACATATTCTGTCAGCTTTGCATATTCCTTATGCTCAGTACATTCGAAGTACTAACGCATACTCGATGTGTTGTATCCTATCATGATGCATGTTTAAGTTCCTACTTCAGCCTCGTGATTAGTTCACTCCGATGCCTTATCAGCAATTATCAGTGGTGAGTCCTCCTCATCCGAGGACATATCTTTACATGCTTTTTGAGTTATTCAGTTTGTCTTTATTTTCAGTATTTGGAGTTAGCTGGGGGCTTGTCCCATCAGCTCATCAGTATTAGAGGCTTTCAGACGTAGAGTAAGACTTAGTTGATTTGGTTTGTTAAGATTTTTAGACAATTATTTATTTCAGATATTCTCAGTTGAATTCTCTTTAGATTATATGCTTTATTTAGTTATTCTTGAGCTTGTTTAGAGTTCTTTCAGAATGCTTGTGATATGAAAAATTCAGGGTTAGCTTGGGGTCACTTGTGATCCTAGGTCCCATTTTATGTCTACGGCCTAGCATCAAGGCATGCCAAACATAGTATCAGAGCATAAGGTTCAAGAGTCAGGGTGTTTGAAAGCCGCCCTAAGTAGAGTGTCTTTCATTAGTGTGAAGAGCGCCATACTTATAAAGGAGAGGCTATGAGGTGTATTAAGAAAAACTTCACTTCTTACATTATCTTTATCGTGCGATGAATTTTAATTTAGTTTCTCCTTTCTAATCCATTCGTCATGCATTTAATATCAGGCCTCTTTGCAGAGCTAATGCCCGAAATGCTAATGCTCATCCTGTAGACCAAAACCATGAGGTTACAAATGCTGAGTTCTTAATGCTATCCAGTTATTGGCTCAGTCTATAGACAATCAGGTCCCAGTTCTTGCAAACCCAAATAGTGGAACAACTGCAACTCGGGTTCAAGATTTTGTTCACATGAATCCTCCAGAGTTTCTAGGTTCAAAGGTTAGTGAAGACCCATAAAATTTCATTGATGAGATCAAAAAGATTGTGGAGGTGATGCAAGTGACTGGTGCTGATAGTGTTGAGTTGGCATCCTATCAACTCAAGGATGCGGCTCATATATGGTTCACTCAGTAGCAAGACAGCAGGGGTGTGAATGAAGTTCCTATGACATGGGATTATTTTACTGGAGATTTTCTGGACAGGTTCTTCATGAGGGATTTTGAGGAAGGCTAAGGCCCAAGAGTTTATGAATATGAGGCAAGGATCAATGTTAATCTAGGAATATGGGTTGAGGTTCACTCAACTTTCGAGGTAAGCCCCATCTAAGGTTGTCGATTTGAGGGCACAAATGGGCAAGTTCTTTTATGGGGTATCCAATTTAGTGAAAATGGAGTGCAATAATGCTATGTTATTGGGGGATATGAATATATCTAGACTGATGACCCATGCTCAACAAGTTGAGAAAGATAAGCTTAAGGAGATGTCTAGGGATAACTAAAAGGCTAGGACAAGCAACTATGAATATTCTCAACAAAGGACAGGGAGTGGGAATCGCTTATATTTTCAGGAAAGTTCAGATGCCCCCACACCTTCATAGGCTAGTGCTTTATCTCTTTGCCCTCAACAGGATCAAAAAAGGCGAGCACCAGGCTCTATGTCTCCGGGCAGTATTTCAAGTAACCAGACCTTCCCAGCATGCCCAAAGTATGGTAAGAACCATTCGAGCGAGTGTTTTTCTGGTAGAGAGGGGTTCTTTAGGTGTGGTCATCTTGATCATAGGTTGAAGCAGTGCCCCTCTCCTAGACAGGGATAGAGAGGTAATAGAGCTCAGTCTACAACTTAAGTAGCTCCAGCAGGTGGCACAGCTCATCAGGGTACTACTTCTCGCACAAGCGGTGGTCAGCGTCAGAACCATCTCTATAACATGTCTTCACATCAAAATCAAGAGAGTTCACTAGGCATGGTCACTGATATGTTATTAGTTTTCTCTCTTGATGTTTGTGCCTTGTTAGACTCAGGGGCTTCCCTATCTTTTGTAACTCTCTATGTTGCATGTAAATTTGGAGTCAGTCCTAAAAACTCCAAGAGCCCATCCCTGTCTCCACTCGAGTTGGTAAGTTAGTCCTAGCTAAGAGGGTGTACAGAGATTGCCCAATTTAGTCCCTCATAAAGTCACCGCAACAAATTTAGTAGAGCTAGATATGACCGACTTCAATATCATTCTTGGCATGGATTGGCTACATGCCTGTTATGCCTCAGTTAACTGCAGAACTAGAGTTGTGAAATTCTAGTATCCAAATGAGCCTGTCTTAGAATAGCAGGGCAGTCCATCAACATCAAAAGGTTGTTTCATATCTTACCTCAAAGTTAGGAAGATGATCTCAAAGGGTTACTTCTACTATATAGTTTGGGTTAAGTATTCTAAGTCCAAAACCCCACCCCTCCTGTCAGTTCTGGTATTTTGTGAGTTTTTCGAGATGTTCCCTGAAGATCTTCATGAAGTCCCTCCTGAGCGGAAGATCAACTTTGGGATAAACCTTCTTCAAGATATGTAGCCCATATCTATTCCTCCTTACATAATGGTTCCAACTGAGCTTAAGGAGGTGAAAGAACAACTCAAGGACCTCCTAGATAAAGGTTTAATCATACCTATCATCTCTCAATGGGGTGCCCCAGTTCTCTGCGTGCATAATAAAGATGGTTCCATTAGAATGTGCATAGACTACTGTCAGTTGAACAAAGTCACAATCAAGAATAAGTATTCCATCCCCAGAATTGATGACCTATTCGACCAGCTTCAGGGTGCCAGCTACTTCTCTAACATAGACCTCAGATTTGGTTATCATCAGCTCATAGTTAGAGAGTGTGACATTCTGAAGATAGCCTTCAGGACTCAGTATGGTCACTATGAATTTTTGGTCATGTCTTTGGACTAGCGAATGCTCCTACAAAATTTATGTACTTGATGTACAGGGTATTCAAGAAGTATTTAGTCTACTCGCGGAGTGAGAAGGAGCATGCTAGTCATTTGAGAGTGGTGCTGCAAACTCTAGCAAGTGTGAGTTTAGGTTGCAGTCAGCCACCTTTATGGGTCATGTAGTGTATAAGGAGGGTATCCGAGTGGATTCTCAGAAGATAGAGGCAATAAAGAATTGGCCTAGACCCACTTCTCTGACAGATATTAGGAGCTTTTTGGGTTTGGCTGGTTACTACATGAGGCATGTTGAGGGGTTCTCATCCATAAATTCTCAATTGACTAGGCTGACTCAGAAGAAGGTCAAGTTCTAGTGGTCAAATAAGTTTATGTTTATTCTCAGCTTGCAGTATGTTTTCAGATTACTCTTGCATTTCATCTTTTTATGCATGGTTATATTTTTGGCCTATGTAGTATAGTTCAGTTCTGTTTAAACACTTTATTAGTATTATAGCATGTTTACATATTTTATCATCTTTGCATATTCCTCATGTTCAGTACATTCAAAGTACTAACACATACTCTATATGTTGCATCCTATCATGATGCAAGTTCAGGTTCTCAGCTTCAGCCTCATGATTAGTTCACTCCGGTGCCATATAAGCGACAGTCAGTGGTGAGTCCTTATCATCTGAGGATATAGCTTTACATGTTTTTTTAGTTATTCAATTTATCCTTATTTTCAGTATTTGGAGTTAGATTGGGGCTTGTCCCAGGAGCTCATTAGTATTAGGGGCTTTCAGACATAGAGTCAAACTTAGTTGATTTGGTTTGTTCTACTTTTTAGATAGTTATTTATTTCAGATTTCTTAGTCGAATTCTCTTTAGATTATATGCTTTATTTTGTTATGCTTCCTCTTGTTTAGTGTTCTTTCAGAATGCTTGTGATTTGGCAAATTCAGGTTAACTTGGGGTCACTTGTAATCCTAGGTTCTGTGTTACGTCTAGGGTCTAGCATCGGAGCATGAAAAACTTAGTATCAGCGTATAAGGTTCAAGAGTCTTTGGGTGTATGAAAGCCGCACTAAGTAGAGTCTCTTTCATGGGTATGAAGCATGCCACACTTATGAAGGAGAGGCTATGAGATGTATTAAGAAAAACTTCACTTTTTTCATCATCTTTATTGTGAGATGGAGTTTAATTCAGTTTCTCCTTTCTAATCCATTGGTTCTGCATTTCAGATTATGCCTCCTCGAAAAGCTAACATCAAAATGCCAATGCTTTTCCTCTAGCTCTGAACCACGAGGTTACAAACGCGGAGTTTTGTAATGCGATCCAGTTGTTGTCTTAGACTATAGCCAATCAGGCTAATCAGCAAGGCCCAGTTCCTATAAACCCAAATGGTGGAATAAATGCATCTTGGGTTTGAGATTTTATCGCATGAATCCTCCAGAGTTTCTAGGGTCAAAGGTTGGTGAAGACCCACATAATTTAATTGATGAGATCAAAAAGATTCTGGAGGTGATGCAAGTGACTGGTGCTGATAGTGTTGAGTTAGAATCCTATCAACTCAAGGATGTGGCTCATATATGTTTCACTCAGTGGAAATACAGTAGGGGTGTGAATGCAGCTCCTATGACATGGGATTGTTTTACTGGATCTTTTCTTGACAGGTTCTTCCTGAGGGAGTTGAGGAAGGCTAAGGCCCAAGAATTTATGAATTTGAGGCAGGGATAGATGTCAGTCTAGGAATATATGTTGAAGTCCACTTAGCTTTCTAGGTATGCCCCATCTAAGGTGCCTGATTCGAGGGCACAAATAGGCAAGTTCTTATATGGGGTATCTGATTTAGTAAAAATGGAGTGTAGAAATGCTATGTTATTGGGGGATATGGATATCTATAGACTGATGACCTATGCTCGGTAGGTTGAGAAAGATAATATTAAGGAGATTGCTAGGGATAACAAAAAGGCTAGGACAGGAATTTATGAATATTCTCAGTAGAGGTCGCGCGGTGGGATCGCTCATAGTTTCAGCAGAGGTCGGCAGCCCCAACACCTTCACTGGCTAGTGCTCCATATCTTAGGCCTAGATAGGATAAGTAAAGGTGAGAAAATCCTCATGACAGTGTTTCAGGTAACCACACCTTCCCGGCATGCCCAAAGTGTGGTAAGAACCATCGAGGTGAGTGTTTTGCTGGCAGAGAGGGGTACTTTGGGTGTGGTCAGCTTGGTCATATGTTGAAGAAGTACCCCTCTACCTGACAGGGAGAAAGAGGTAACAGAGCTTAGTCTAACACTTCAATAGCTCCAGCAGGTGGCACAGCTCAGCATGGTACTATTTCTAGCACAGTCAGTAGTCAGTGTCAGAACCATCTCTATGCCATGTCTTCACGTCATGATCAGGAGACTTCACCAAATGTTGTCACCGATATGTTATAAGTTTTCTTTCTTGATGTTTATGCCTTGTTATACTCAGGGGTTTTCCTATCTTTTGTAACCCCCTATTTTGCATTTAAATTTAGAGTCAGTCTTGAAAAACACCTAGAGCCCATCCCAGTCTCCACTCCAGTTGGTGAACTAGTCCTAGCTAATAGGGTGTACAGAGATTGCCCAATTTTAGTCCTTCATAAAGTCACCTCATCATATTTAGTAGAGTTAGATATGAGCGACTTAGATGTCATTCTGGGCATGGATTGGCTACATGCCTGTTATGCCTCAGTCCGCTGCAGAACCAGAGTCGTGAAATTCCAGTTTCCAAATGAGCCTTTCTTAGAATAGTAGGGAAGTCCTCCAACATCAAAAGGTCATTTCATATCTTACCTCAAAGCAAGAAAGATAATCTCAAAGGGTTATACCTACCATATAGTTTGGGTTAAGGATTCCAAGTCCGAAACCCTACCCGTCTAGTTAGTTTTTGTACTTTGTGAGTTTCTAGAGGTGTTCCCTGAATATCTGCTTAGAGTCCCTCCTGAGCAGGAGATCAACTTTGGGATAGACCTTCATCCAGATATGTAACCCATATCTATTCCTCCTTACAAAATGGCTTTAGCTGAGCTTAAGAAGTTGAAAAAACAGCTCAAGGACCTTGTAGATAAAGGTTACATCATACCTAGCATCTCTCCATGGGATGCTCTAGTTCTCTTCGTGCATAATAAAGATGGTTCCCTTAGGATGTGCATAGACTACCATCAGTTGAACAAAGTCACAATCAATAATAAATATCCTATCCCCAGTATTGATGACCAGTTTGACCAACTTCAGGGTGCCAGCTACTTCTCTAAGATTGACATCAGATCCGGTTATTATCAGCTCAGAGTTAGAGAGTGTGACATTTTGAAGACAACCTTCAGGATTGGGTATGGTCACTATGATTTTTTGGTCATGTCTTTTGGACTAACGAATGCTCCTACAACTTTTATGGACTTGATAAAAAGGGTGTTCAAGCAGTATTTAGTCTATTCGCGGAGTGAGGAGGAGAATGCTAGTAATTTGAGAGTGGTGCTGCAAACTCTCAAGGATCACCAGTTATTTGCCAAATTCATCAAGTGTGAGTTTTGGTTGTAGTCAGCTACCTTTTTGGGTCATGTATTGTCTAAGAAGGGTATCTGAGTGGATTCTCAAAAGATAGAGGAAGTAAAGAATTGGCCTAGACCTACTTCTCCGAGAGATATTAGGAGCTTTTTGGGTTTGGCTGGTTACTAGAGGAGATTTGTTGAGGTGTTCTCATCCATAACTTCTCCATTGACTAGGTTAACTCAGAGAAAGGTCAAGTTCTAGTGGTCAGATGAGTGTGAAAGGAACTTCCAATAGCTGAAAACTAGATTGACCATAGCCCCAGTTTTGACTCTACCAGAAGCTTCAGATGGTTTCGTATTATATCGTGATGTGTCCAGAGTTTTCCTAGGTTGTGTTCTGATGCAAAATGGTAAATTCATTGCATATGCCTCCAAACAGCTTAAGAATCATGAGAAAAACTACCCGACGCATGATCTTGAGTTAGAAGCAGTGGTCTTGGCCTTGAAAATTTGGAGACACTACTTGTATGGTGTCCATGTAGATGTATTAACTGATCATAAGAGCCTGCAGTATGTTTTCACGCAGAAAGATTTAAATCTTCTTCAGAGAAGGTGGTTAGAGCTCCTCAAGGACTATGTCATGAGTGTGCTTTACTATCCGGGTAAGGCTAATATAGTAGCTGATGCACTTAGCAGGTTGTCCATTGGTAGTGTGTCACAGGTTTATGAGGGAAAGAAGGAATTAACCAAGTATGTTTACATGCTTTCTCGATTAGGGATTCGCTGTACAGATTCATCAGAAGGTAGTATCATTGATCAGAATGGATCAGAGTCTTCATTGGTAGTAGAGGTGAAGGAAAAGCAAGACAGTGATCCCATCTTACTTTAGCTAAAGGGTGCTATCCAACAGTAGAGAGTAGAGGTTTTATCCCAATGGTGAGATGGTGTACTTCATTATCAAGGTCAGCTATGTGTTCCTAATATAGGTGATTTGAGGCAAAATATTTTTGTAGAGGCTCATAGCTCCAGGTATTCCATCCATCCTGGTGCCACCAAGATGTAACGTGACCTACGGGAAGTCTATTGGTGGAATGGTATGAAGAGGGACATTGCTAATTTTGTGGCTAAGTATTCTAAATGCCCGCAAGTGAAGGTAGAGTATCAATGACCTGGTAGTATGACTCAGGAGATGGACATACCTACTTTGAAGTGGGAGGTCATCAGTATAGACTTCATTACATGCTTACCTCGTACTCGCAGGAAGCTTGATTCTATTTGGGTGATTGTAGATAGGGTCGCTAAGTCATCACACTTTATGGCTGTCAAGACTGCCAATTCAGTAGAGGACTATGCCATACTCTACATACATGAGATAGTTAGGTTGCATGGAGTTCTCTTATCCATCATATCAAATAGAGGTACTTAGTTCACATCTCAGTTTTAGAGGTCATTTCAGAAGGGTCTTGGTACTCAGGTTAATCTTAGCACATTCTTTAACCCACAGACAGATGGTCAGACAGAGTGTACCATTCAGACTTTATAGGATATGTTGATAGCTTGTTTAATCGACTTCAAAGGTAATTGGGATGATCACTTACCTCTTATAGAGTTTGCCAATTATAAAAATGTTCACTCTAGCATTTTGATGGATCCGTATGAGGCATTTTATGGGCGGAGGTATAGATCACCTATAGGTTGGTTTGAGGTAGCTGAAGCAACTTTAATAGGTCTAGATTCAGTCCATGAGACTATGGAGAAGGTTCAACTTATTTGAGAAAGGTTGAAGGAAGCTCAAGGTCGTCAGAAATCCTATGTAGATGTGAGAAAAAGGGAGCTAGAATTTGAGGTTGATGATTGGGTTTTTCTGAAAGTGTCACCCATGAAGGGTGTGATGAGGTTCGATAAGATAGGGAATCTTAGTCCCCAATATGTAGGCTCTTACAGGATTCTGAAAAGAGTTGTCAAGGTGGATTATGAGTTAGAGTTGCCCATAGACTTAGCATTGGTGAACCCAGTCTTCCAGGTATCCTTGTTGAAGAAATGCATAGGTGATCCGACTTTAGTTGTGCCCTTAGAAAGCATGGGTGTGAAGGATAGTCTCTCTTACGAAGAGGTCCAATTCATATTCTTTATCATCAGATTTAGAGGCTGAGAAACAAGGAAGTCACTTCAGTAAAAGTCCTTTGAAGGAACCAGTCAGTTGAGGGAGCTACTTACGAAGTAGAAGCAGCCATGATGACCAAGTACCCCCAACACTTACCTTCTGATTCAGCTTCATCTTGAGGTAATAGTCCCTCCCAATTCCTCAGTTCACTCTCAGTATCTTTGTTATGTTTCCTCAGCTATTCTGGCATTTTTAGCATGTTTACATGTCCTTAGAATTCAATTCAGGCAGGTATCAACTTCTAGTACTCCGTTAGTAGGGATTGCATCTCTTTTCCTATAAACTCAGCCTGTCTAGTTTTCATTCACGGACAAATGATACCAAGGGGGAGATATAGTAACACCCTAAAAATTCTAAGCCTAGAACTAGCTCTAAAAAATAAGAAGATAAAATTTTCCAAGTCTCTGTCGGAACCACAGATAGTTTTCACGGATCGTGGAAAGGTTCACAGGCCGTGGAAAGCCTCCGTGGAACTCATTTGGAGGTAGAAAGTGGGGGGTCAAGTTCACGAGTTGAATCCATGGACCATGGAATAGTCCACGAGTTGTGGATCCCCACTCATGGAACTTAGACTTGAGGGTGATCAAATCCCTCAGGAACCACGAGTATGTTCCACGAGTCGTGGATGGTTTCAGAAGGCATGAACCTGGCTCATGGTTATCAGACCCACAGTCAGGGAAAAGGGCCTAGAAACCACGAATGTTTTCCACGAGTTATGGAAGCTTCCATGAACCATGGAACCTGTCTGTGGAACCCAAATCACAAATTTTCCAACAGTTTTTAATTTAGTTTCTCAGGGGTATTTTATACCTTTCCTTCTTAAATTAACTCCGACTATAAATAGTCTTAGGCTTATTTTATTAAGTCAAAACCTCCAAATAAGTCATTTTTCTCTCAAGTTAGTTTCAAGAAGAAAAAGTGTGTTCTTCTCCAAATTTTAGACCTAGGGATTCTCCTCCAAGCTTCAATTTCAGATTTCGCTTCAGGGATTATCATTCACCAGGTATGTGGGTATTCATTAAGGGTTTAGTTCTCCCTTATGCCAAAAAATCTCAGACTTTTACAATGATTTTCTATAATTTAGAAACTAGGGTTCTTGCCCTTTTTATGCAAATTGTTATAAAATTTAATCCATATGTTTCATATATGATTTTCATTCTGTTTAATGAGGTATATATTGACCATATTGAATTGCATGGACTTTCACAAGGTTTTAAAGAAATCAAGGCCCTAGTATAAATTATAGTATTTTTCAAAGATGTTAGCTTTGCTTCAAGAGTTAACCTAGACTACTATTTTGGTATTAAAAATAAGAACTCAGTCAGATTTTTAGGGTACTACAAGATTTCAGAAAAAGTAATGTTTTCAGATCAGTTTAGTTGTTTCTCAGAAATTCAAGACCTCAGTTTTAAATGAGTTAATAATATTCAGTTTGGGAGTAGTATTTAGCATCGAGTTAGGTTCAACATACCCTCAAGTACCTGAAATATGTGACACCCTAGGTTATTTATCCCCTCAGTTGGGCCTCAGAACTAGTGATCACATCAGCCATACCTTCATACCCTGGCAAGTTATATTGGGTCTTCTCGATGGGGCATATACATCAGACTCCACGTTTAGCTCACGTGGTTTATATTGGTTAATAGACTCGCCCACATTATTAGTTTTAGTAAAGAACCTTAGGCCCTCAGTTTATGTTCATTTTCAGCTTGCAGTATATTTTCAGATTACTCTTGCATTTCAACTTTTTATGCATGGGTATATTTTGGGCCTATGTACTATAATTCAGTTCCGTTTAAAAACTTTATAAGTATTTTAGAATGTTTACATATTCTGTCAGCTTTTCATATTCCTCATGCTCAGTACATACAAAGTACTAACGTGTACTCTATGTGCTGCATCCTATCATGATGCATGTTATGGTTCCTAGCTTCAACCTCGTGATTAGTTCACTCTGGTGCCATATCAGCGACAGTTAGTGATGAGTCCTCATCATCGGAGGACATATCTTTAAATGCTTTTCGATTTAGTCAGTTTGTCCTTATTTTCAGTATTTGGAGTTAGCTGGGGTCTGGTCCCAGTAGCTCATCAGTATTCGAGGCTTTCAGACATAGAGTCAGACTTAGTTGATGCGGTTTGTTATGCTTTTCAGACAGTTATTTATCTCAGATATTCTTAGTTGAATTTCTTAAGATTATATGCTTTATTTGGTTATGCTTCCGCTTGTTTAGAGTTCTTTCAAAATGCTTGTTATATGTCAGATTCAGGGTTAGCTTGGGGTCACTTGTGATCCTAGGTATCATGTTACGTTTAGGGGCTAGCCTCGGGGCGTGACACTTTCAGAATCACACCTCTGTGGTTAACCTTCTAGTTCTCTTAAGCCGATCTTTTACCTTTTCAAACATTTAACACTTCATTTCATAAGGGACATTCATCATCCTTAAGGCATCCATCATTTGATATCGTCATACAAAGAATTGTAAGTCAACTTAAACATATTATGCCATCATTGGTCATACGTCATTTGTCCCAACAATTAAAGGATTTCAAACTCATGTAATACATAAATCCCTCAAGGTTTAATATCTCATAGTTAAACAATTTAACCATTTTAATAACCAGGGATTCAAGAAGATCCTTTGCTTTTCGTTCAAATCAATACTTGAGTAGTAAATCAAATTTTAAAAGAAACATTACTTTGAGTTTCAAATCTGCCCCAACAACAACATCACACAATTAAAGTTCATTCTTCAAACAATAATCTCAAAGTGATAAATCACATTTAACATATCCCTCAAAGGTTGACAATTTCATAAATGAATAAACAATACTTCCAAAACCAAGGGATGTAGAAATCCTTTAATCTTTCATCGAAAACCAAGCTTTAAATGGTAGAACAAATTTCACAAGGATCATCACTACAAAACTTTAAATCTGCCCCAACATATCCTTTTAAATAAGTAGGGTTTTGTATTTCAAACAATAATATAATCCTCCATTTTCAAGTATATTCAATAATAAAGGAATAATTTCGTAAAAAGAATTTGTAACTTCAAGTAAGTTCTTCTCCCAAAAATCATTGAATAAAATCCACATTCAAACTTGTATAAAATCACTTTCATGGTTAGAATATCATTTACTAGTAGATTTAGTTGAAAGAGAATTGTTCAACATACCTTTTGATGGAGAGAAATTTGTGAAAAGCTTGACTTTGACCACAGGAACCTTGAACCCTAGGTGTTCTTGCTTCTTTACTTGGAGAGGATAAGAGGAGAGGAAAGTAGCGTATGAAAATTCTGATGGGCACAAAGTTTTTTAATAAATTGAGGGTAAGGAAAGAGTTGGAGGGACGAAATTGCCCTTCAAGGGCCTTTACTCACCCAAAATCGATCTAAGAGGAGGGATGTAGGGATCGCATGCTTAGGAGGATGCTTTGCGTGCCTAACACCATGCCCTGCCTTGCCTATGCACGCACGCCTATGCGCTCGCGCAAGCTTTTGGCCTCGCTTCGCTATCTCATCTTGTACACAATTGCCTTAGGATGCTAGATTACTTGCTTTGCAAGACCATATATGAGCACCACTCAACACTTTAAAAATTTAAGAGATGCGGGATGTAAAAACTACATACTTAGAATGGTTACAAATCTTAGCCCGAAAAACATGGGGTGTTACAGTATCTCTCCCTTGGGATCATTCATCCTCGAATGATGGGTAGGGACTTATTGAAGCTATACAAGTAAGTAAGTAAAGGCTATAAATTCACATTAAGAATTCTCTTTTAAACTATGGCAAAAAGACATCAAGAGACGCTTTATGACAACATCAAGCAAAATCATGTAAGTATGAATCGTGAGACATACGAGACTTGGTATAGACATAATCTAGGACATATGTTTTATGGGACATGATCATACTAATGCACAACATGAAATTGTGGAAATCATAAGCATGAATTGAGTTTGATACCTGGCATACAATAAGGTTTTGCTAGATGTATGAATAAAAGTATCCCCACCTTAAGTGATATGGATAATATCCCTTAGATTTAGAAACACCTTTCAACTATATACCTCCTCAGAGTACTACACATCACCACTTACTACTTGAAATTTTCACATTGGTGCATATAGCTACTAAAGTCTGCATCTAACATCTTGCTCTTACCCTGTTCAAGTCTAACTTGACGGCATAAAGTGATACATCTAGTGTGATCTTGCGAGTCTGAATTACAAGATACTATACACCATGCCGCTTTAGGAATCTTTTTCCCTGAACTTGATCAGCACTTAGGTTTATTCTAAACTCATCAAAGTCTCTTTTTACATCTAGATATATCCTCCAAGAATACTACTTCTCCTTATCACCTTAATAAATCAAGCTCAAGCCTTAATAAGAAGTCACTTGTCACACAAAGCAATTGCTGACAAGTATTCAACATCACATTCAAGCCTATTACTGTATTCCTTTTCCGGCCTATATGTAGCTAAAACTATCAAAGAGCTCTCTCAATCATCCCCACAATCAACAATGCACGAACTTCTACAAAGAGACACACCATATATTCCCATCTAACTATTAAACATAACTAATACTCATCTCGCATCTCATCCACACTTAATAACTTAGGTGACACAATCACTCCGTAGCCATCACTAAAAAGAGAACATCCACTACCTTCTATCTAGACCACCACTTAGATTTCTTTACTCACAGTTGGTCCGACATAAGCTATACATTATCAAAGGAATAGATTGGGAGCATGAATTGCATGACATGCAAACAGAGGCCTAACTCTCGACGATGAACATAGGGTGTGAACGGTGCATATTTAACAAGAGCATGAGCACTGGGGATACATGGATGTTGTTCAATCTTGACTTATACTTAGTGTGACCTTATCACTCAAGATGAGATCAGGGAAATCCGGTTCGATGGACATGGGTTGTCATGACCCAATTTCTCGATCATGATGGCACCTACAACCCCCAGTAGGCAAACCAATCCTGGTAGCCCAGAATGATTAGTAATGGGCCACATTCTATCAACTCAAGCGGAAGAGCAGTTTAATAATCAGAAACAAAGGAACAAGATGAATAAAATAGATAACAGGAGCATTATAAACACACTACAAAAGCTAAACCAAACCCAAAACCTGGTATCATAGAGTATAAGAGCCGATAACATAAATATCATGTCTCCAAAATATGAGAGTACAATACATACAAAAAACAAACTAAAGTGAAGCTCTGATCACCAAGATCTCACCCACAGCCCGGGACAGTCCAAAATCTCTAAGAACGAGTCTTCCATGAGGTAGCGACGATGGCTCACACTAGGATCTCCAACAGAAGATGCAGAGTGTAGTATGAGCACCAAATGCAAAGCATAAGGTACCCATTATGTATCATAGGCCTACTAGGAACATATAATATAAAAGTGTAGTAACATACATAATAGAAGCAGGTAGTCACAGAAATCAATGAAAAGTACACAGGATCTAGCCTAGAGGGAAGACAACAAAACAACATACAAGGCTAACAAGTAGAATATATTCATAACAGGCACAGCTGAAACAAAGAAATGACGCTCCTGGGATCTTTGCAATAACAGTATATACATAAAAAGTTTTAAAAGTTGACAGTATACCGGTAACCTCAAGTACAAGGGAAGGAAGAGGAAGTAAAGATAGGCATGCTCGGAAAAACAGGAATCAATAACAAAACTAATCATATCAATCACAATCTAGAACCAACAACATTGCAGTGTAGAAAGTCAATGTCATAACTGTGGCAGGAGACAATATCATGATAAAGTAACAAGAGTCTACCTACAGTCCCCCGACCTCCCATACAACCGAGGAACGCAGACAAGTTAAAACAAAACCCTCTGGCCGCCCATAAAAATGAAGCGTACATTAAACAAACAATGAATGATATGATTAATAAAGATCCTAGGTGAAGTGGTATCTCTGTATGTAACCCCTTCGGTGCCGATCGGGCCCAACAGGTAGGTTCCATGGAAGGAGTCTTCCAGTATACCACTACTCCACTGTCTAACCTCCCTCCAGCACATGCAGCCCCAGGCCCCAGGTCCGGAGCTGCAAGGTTCATGGATGTCCCGGACCCTAACTCACTATCGAAATATGTCATCCGGAAGCAAGTCCGGGTTCAAGCTATTGACCCAATCTCGAATATGCATGCCCAGACCCTGTACAGGACAAAAGTAGTGGAAAATGACTCAAAACCCCCTCCAAGGGTGCTTAGGGCATAGTCGGGTGTAAAATAATAGAAAGTACACTCATATGCTCAGTCCAACCGAGGCTAAAGTCTTCTCAAATCAGTAAGAAAACTTAACTAGCACCCCGGTCCTGCCGAGTTTAGAATTAATAGTAAAAACTGGTGATAGAAATCATAATTTAATTTTCTTTTACCCTAAGATGATTCACAAGTTAAGTCAAACCATTTTCAATTCATTTCCGTCGAAAATGGGCCCCCAGGGCCATGCAAATTTAGAAAAAAAACAATTCCAGTAGGGCTAAAGCCAAAACCATAGTAAAAGATGGATAAATCCTATTTATATGCATGGAAATGATAAGATCAAACACAAATAGTCGCCCAGCAGCTCACAATTAACCTATCGGCCCTGCACACACTCTAATCGCTCTATAGAACAGATAGCCAGCATAATATCATGATAACGATGCCTGAGACTCACGGGCACCCCCGGATAACCCACCATCTATGTTCCAGAGTCCACACAGGACCATAAGGGTGATAATATCAACGACGAAGAATACTAGACACAACGGAGGAAAGAAACAAGGTGAATCATGGAAAACAGTCATGGTCTGTGGTACCAAGCTAATAATCCAACGCAAAGATGTCATCTAGTACAATTTTATCTGATATATGCTAAGTCTAGGGAGTTTAGACCGTAACATTCCTGTCGTCCGACGACAAGCTGCTGGGATAAAGAAATCCAAGCCCGAATCGCTCTGAGAAATCCCGAATGATGATCAAACTATCAAGAACATAGATAAAATGATAAAATGAACCTAACATTACACATATCACTACAATTGTAGCTGGGTCAAAATTTGGTGAAAAGCGAGCCCGCGAGGCCAACAACCTGAAACCAAAATGAAAAAGAGCGTGATAACCACAACGATGCCAAGAATGCATGCTCCAAAATTGAGAACAATAGGCCATGAGAAGGGTGCAAAAACATCCCGCTCAAAATGAAGATGAAAGATAGAATTTAATAATGAGAATCGGGAATTAGGCAAGTATTACTTACCAAAAAGGAGGGAACTTAAGCCGAGACGTAGAATTCTTCAAACCCACGAACATGCATGAGCTAGAAGTAAGCTCCTACAACAATTCCCAAGCTCTTGGAATGAGCAAAAATGGTGGATTTTTAGAGAACAAAAAGAAAACAAGTTGGGGAAGAAGCTTACCAAGAATCGAAGAACCACAGATTTATGATGAACAAATAATTTTCCCAAGGTTAGAACTGATGCTGGAGAAATTTGGGAGAGTGTGCAAGTGTTTTGAGCTTGTGGAAGTTATGAGAAAAGGCTAGAAATATGAAAACAAAATAATATATACTTTCTGGAAATTGGCCAGCCCAGGCGTAACAGCGGCCCTGCAAGCGCAGGCGCGCGTGCGCACCGGCTACCAAGAGATCGCAGGGGCGGTGAAAGCCATGGCCTAGCCTGGCATGCAGGTGCACTGCCCAGGCGTAGGCGCGCCACCACAGGTGTGCCCAAGGCCACGCCCCGACGGTTATGACAGCAACATCAACAAGCTAGTGGCAAACT
Source organism: Jaltomata sinuosa (assembly GCA_003996215.1). Taxonomy (NCBI): domain Eukaryota; kingdom Viridiplantae; phylum Streptophyta; class Magnoliopsida; order Solanales; family Solanaceae; genus Jaltomata; species Jaltomata sinuosa. The sequence continues at coordinate 42,044 of QJPP01003954.1, read as the reverse complement.
TGGAACATTTTCATTTAATGAACCTCCAGGAATGAGTATGGGGTCCCGTGAATGCAAACGAGCAGAGCTATTCGACTGAAAACGGCATTCCAGACCCAAAGAAATTGACAAAAATCCCAACAGAGGTCGATAGCACAAAAAGTTGGCCCCACGCCCAAGAACCAACTTTGGCCAAACTTTCCAAAGCAAAACACCATGGCCAAAAATGAGTCTTGAAGCCTCGAGACCCAAGCCAAAGGTCCCTATAGCCCAAAGTCAACTTGTCGGAGCTAACAGCGCTGTCAGAATTTCCATATGAGGCCGTCTTCTCCGAATATTGACCAAAGTCAAACTTTCAAGCTTAACTTGGCTGAAACATAAAAACTAAGATGAAACAAAATTGAAAGCTCCCAGAATCCGACCAAGAGTCCTTCTAGACCGAAATCCACGCTCCAGAGCTAACAAAACTGTCAAAATTTGATTTTGAGCACGTTAGCTAAGAATGTTGAGTAGAGTCAACGATATTCTAAGTTAAAGCTCTATAACAGGAAAAAGGGCAAAACAACTAAATGAATGACTAGGGCACCGAACTACCGGTCCCAACAAGCCATAACTGACTTTGGGCCGCTACAGGAAATCTCTAATAGTACAATGAATGCGTAAATGCAAAGATGACTGGAAGGGTCATCACACATCCACTACTAAAAAGACTTTCATCTTTGAAAGTCAAGAAGAAGGGAGCACCTGAAGGCTCAAAAAACTGTGGATAGTGAGCACACAACTCACTCTCGGTCTCCCAAGTAGCCTCCTCGACCGGATGATGCCTCCACTGAACTTTCACAACCAGAATCTCTCTAGATCTTAAACTTCTGATATATCTGGCTAGAATATCTATCTGCTCCTCAACAAAAGATAGACTCTCATCTAACTGAACTGAATCTAATCCAACACATGAGACTCATCTGGAACATACCAGCACAACATCGAGGCATGGAAAACTAGGTGAACAACTGAAACTTCTGAGGCAAAGATAACATGTAGGAAACACTATCAACCCTCTGTAGAATCTCAAATGACCCAATGAACCTAGGGCTAAGCTTGCCCCGCTGACCAAATCTCATCACGCCCTTCACGGGCGATACTCGAAGGAAAACTAAGTCACCAATACTGAACTCCAAGGCACGAAGTCTACGATTAGCGTAGCTCTTCTTCATACTTTGGGCCGCTCTAAGTCTATCCTGAATAAAACAGACTCGGTACAAGGAATCTCTAAGCAAATATGTACCCTGCGGTCTGGACTCTAACCCATCAAACTAACTAATCCATAATCTGCAACACCTACCATACAGACCCTCGAAAGGTGCCATGGCAATGCTCGAATGAAAACTATTATTATAAGCAAACTCGGTCAATGGCACAAACTGATCCCATGAATTCCAAAAGTCAAGAACACAAGCCCGAAGCATATCCTCCAGGATGTGAATAGTCCTCTTGGACCGACCACCTGTCTGAGGGTGGAACGAAGTACTAAGATGAAGCTCTGTACCCAAATATTGCTGAATAGCCCTCCAAAACTGAGATATGAACTGAGTTTTGTGGTCTAATATGGTAAAAGCTAGGACCTCATGCAACTGAACAATCTCACGAAGGTAGATCTGGGTTAACTACTCCGCATCATAAGAAATGTGCTGACTTAGTCAGCCTATAAACAATCACCCAGATGGAATCAAACCCACGAGAAGTATGAGGCAAACCAACAAAAAAGTCCATAGTAATACCTTCCCACTTCCACTAAGGAATGGGAAGTCGCTACATCAAGCCACCCGGTCTCATGTGCTTAAACTTCACCTGCTGACAATTTAAGAAGCAAGATACAAACTCCGCTACGTCCCGCTTCATACCACACCACTAGTAAAGCTGCCTCAAATCACTATACATCTTTGCCGCACCAGGATGAATAAGAGTATCTAGAACTATGTGCCTCATGGAGTATCAACTAAATCAAATCACCAACCCTCAAAACACAAAGTCGACCATCAAACCTCATAATACCATCAGAACCCAAAGTAGCCTGGTTGGCCTTACCCCAAACTACCTGATCACGAAGGTCACATAAACTCTGATCCTCAAACAGTCGGCTCTAAATCTGATCATCTAGAGTAGAACGGACCTCAACACTGGCAAGAACTCTACTAGGATCCGACAAGTCAAGCCTAACCAATCGGTTAGCCAAGGACTGGATGTCTAAGGAAAATGGTTGCTAAGAAATTAAAAGTGAATCTAGGCTGCCCATATTTGCCGCCTTCTGACTCAAGGCATTAGCTAACACATTTGCCTTGCCCAAATGGTATAGAATAGTGAAATCGGAGTCCTTTAGTAGCTCAATCCATCTCCTCTGCCTCAAGTTCTACTTTTGCTGACTCGTAATGTACTAATTACTACGTTGATCGGTGAATATATCACAGTGAACTCCATATAAGTAGTGCGTCCAGATCTTGAGCACGAATACTACCACTGCCAACTCTAAGTCATGCGTAGGGTAGCTGCACTCATGAACCTTCAGCTGTCTCAATGCATATGCTATCATTCGATCCTGCTGCATCAAGACACAACCAAGACCAACCCCAGAAGCATCACAATACAGGGCAAAACTCTGACTCTCAACCGACAAAGTCAAAACTGAAGTCAAAGTCAATAAGGCCTTAAGCCTCTGAAAGCTATCCTCGCACTGATCCGACCACTGGAATGGCACATCCTTCTTAGTCAGCATAGTTAAGGGTGTTGTTATGGAAGAAAATCCTTGAATGAACCGCTTGTAGTATCTTGCTAACCCAATGAAGTTGTGAACCTCAGTAGCAGTAGTAGGTCTGCGCCAATCACAGACTGCTGCAATCTAACCCGGATTAACTCTAATCCCATCCTTAGACACCATGTGCCCTAGGAATGCAACTGACTCAAGCCAAAACTCGCACTTTGAGAACTTGTCATAAAGCTGATGATCTCTCAAAGTCTGAAGTACAGTCCTCAAGTGTTGGTCATGCTCATCTCTACTCTGAGAGTATACCAAGATGTAATCTAAGAAAACTATCACAAACATATCCAAGTACGGGCTAAGCACCATATGCATCAAGTCCATGAAGGGTGCGGGGGCATCAGTCAACCCAAAAGACATCACCAGGAACTCATAGTGGCTATAACGTGTCCTGAATGTTGTCTTAGAGATGTCCTCTTCCCTAATCCTCAAATGGTGGTAGCCGAACATCAAATCAATTTTTGAAAACATGGCGGAACCCTGAAGCTGATCAAATAAGTCATCAATCATGGGCATCGAATACCTATTCTTCATTGTTACCTTATTCAGCTGCCGATAATTAATACACATCCGCATCGACCCATCATTTTTCTTCACAAAGAGAACAGGAGCACCCCAAGGGGACACACTAGGTCTAATGAACCCCTTAGCTAAAAAATCCTGGAGCTGCTCCTTAAGCTCTCTCAACTCAGCAGGAGCCATACAGTAGGAATAAATAGAAATGGGCCTGGTTCTCGGCTCTAACTCAATGGAAAAATCAACATCTCTCTCAAGTCGAAAGCCTGGCAGGTCGGTAGGAAACACATCTAGGAAATCTCTAACCACAGGAACAAACTTAGGGGATGAAAGGTCAGCAGTAGAATCTCGGACATATGCTAGATAAGATAAATACCCATGAAAGATCAACTTCCTAGCTCGAAGACTAGAGATGATCCCAGATGGTGCATGGCTAACAGAACCCTGCCAGGGGATACACCGGACATGACTATGGTAAAATTCTTAGCATAACAATCCAAGATCACACGGTGAGGGGATAACCAGTACATGCCCAGTATCACATCAAAGTCTAACATATCAAGTATCATCAAATTAGCCCACGTCTCTAAATCACCAACAGATATCATGCAAGATCTCATAAACCGATCCACTACTAAAGAATCTCCTACTGGGATTGAAACAAAAACATGAATAGTCAATGGCTCACTAGCCAACCCCTAAAAAGGCTAAAAATAGGCAGATACATATGAACAAGTGGATTAAGGATCAAATAAAGCATAAGCTGGCTGATGACATACATAAATCGTACCTGTGATCACAGCATTTGAGGCCTCTGCCTTTGATCTCCTAGGGACCGCATAGAACTGACGAAGACCTCCACCTAATCGAATGCCATCCCTACCACCTGCTCTACCACACAGAGCACCACCTCTACCCTGACCACCACCTCCCCGAGCTGATGGCTGAACTGAGCTGCTAGGCTGAGCTAACATAGTGACTGGTTGTATGGTACCCTACTGGGGGAAATCTCTAGCAAAATGACCAACCACACCAGAAGTAAATCAAGCCCTGATGACCTACTCGGTCGGGATGAACTAGCAGAACTCGTATGGCAACCATGACTTGATGCCCCAGAAGTTGTACCCCTCAAAGACTGATCGTTGTATCCCCGATGGCTGCTCTGACCCTGCTCAAACTGAGTACTATCGGATGTCTGAAGTGAATCCTGAATTGGTCGGCTAGACTGACCCTGGTGCTGCTGTGGCTGATAACCTCGGCCTCACTGTCTTGAACCTCTACCACCATGTCTGGAACCACTATAGCTACCCTGATGCCGACGCCTCTTATCTCTGGCCCCCTGATCATATCGCTGTAAGTCCTCCACAGTACGGGCATAGTGTGTGATAGCCTGAAATTACCAACCACTGGCACCCAATATCTCAGTTGGCTGCCTACTCTCTAGCCTCAAACCACATACAAATCTGCGAATCCTATCTGCGTTGGTAGGAATGATCATAGCTCCAAACGGTGCTAGCTGATGAAAATGGGTCTCATACTCAGATATATTCATAGATCCCTACATAAGTCGAGTAAACTGCTCCCTGCGAGGCTCACGATTACTCGAAGGCAAAAACTTAGCTATAAAGGCCTCGTAGAACTCAGACCAAGACAATTGAGGTAATGTAGAAGGTCTGCAAGAATCCTGTGCCCTCCACTATAGCTTCACTGGACCCTGCAGCTGATAGGTTGTATAACTGACTTCGTGAGTCTCCAACAAACCCAGATGGTGCAACATCTCCTCACATGTAGTAGTAAAATTATGCAGGTCCTGACCCGATGTACCAGAAAACCTCGATGGTGCCAATCTCAGAAATCTACTCAAGGCCATCTACTCCCCATCTGTCATAGTTGGGCAAAGAGCAAGAGGTTGTGCAATTGCTAGAACTAGGATAACCTTAGCACTGGGAGGCGCAATTATAGGCTACGCTCCAGAACTCTGAATACCCAGGGCTGCCCCTTGAGCGGATGTCTGTGTCATACCCAATAGTTATAGTAGTAACCCCCAAATATCCGAAGCCTGAGCTGGGGATGAGGTTGGTACAAAATCTGGTACTAGTGTTGGTGGTACCTGGGCTGTCCCCGGGTCCACGTGCTACTTCTCTAGAGTAAACTCTGGCTCATAGTGAAACTCGAGCTCTATCTCAATTCTAGCAGCTCTAGCAGGTGCCGTTGCTCTGGGGAGTCCACGACCCCTACCTTTACCCCTACGACCGCCCCTGCCCCTATCTGGAGTTTGAGGTGCAGGGGCAGAAGGATCTCTTCCGCCAGCAGCTGAAGATCTCATATGAACCATCTGCAGATCAGTGAACCAGAACAAGTGAGATTTCCAAAAACCTTCAAGGGTACTACTCATGAGATAGAAATAAGAAAAGTCCAATTTTCCTAAGATGTTGCTATAGCCTCTCAAAGATTGGGTACAGACGTCTTCGCCCCGATCCGCAAGACTCTACTAGTCATTGGATCCTATACCGATGACACCAGTGAATCTAAGGCTTTGATACCAACCCCCTAGTAGGTGAACCAATCCCCATAGCCCAGAAGTAATGGTCCACATTCTATCACCTCAAGCGAAAGAATAATTTAATAATCAGAAACAAAGGAACAAGATGAAGAAAGTAGATAACAAAAGCAATATAAACACACTGCGGAAACTAAACTAAACCCAAAACCTGGTATGATAGAATATAAGAGCCGAATCTACATAAGGAGTACAAAGGGTCCAAAATAACATAAACATCATGTCTCCAAACTATGAGAGTACAATATATACAAAAGATAAACTAAAGTCAATCTCTGATCGCCAAGAGCTCACCCACAGTCTAAGAAAGTCCAAAATCTCCAAGCATGAATCTCCCATGAGCTAGCGATGATGGCTCACACTAGGATCTGCACCAGAAGATGCAGAGTGTAGTATGAGAACCAAATGCGAAGCATAAGGTACCCAGTAGGTATCTAGGCCAATTGGGCACATATAAGATAAAAGCATAGTAACAGGCAGAATAGAAGCAAGTAGTCACAAAAATATACCAAAAGTACATGGGATCTAGCCTAGAGGGAAGACAACAGAACAATATACAAGGCTAGCAAGTAAAATATATACACAAAAGGCACATGTGAAAGTAAGAATTAACGTACTTGGTATCCTTGCAATAACAATATATACATAAGAAGTTTTAGAATTGGACGGTATACCAGTAACCTCAAGTACAAGGGATGAAAGAGAAGAGTAAAGATAGGCATGCTCAGAAAAATAGGAATTAATAACCAAACTAATCATATCAATCTCAACCCAGAACCAGCAACATTGCCGTGTAGAATCTCAAAGTCATAATCGTGGCAGGAGACAATTTCATGATAAAGTAACAAGTGTCTACCTGCAGTCCCCCGACTGCCCATAAAATAGAGGAATGCAAACAAGTGAAAACAAAACCCTCTGGCCGCCCATACAATCGGAGCATACACTCAACAAACAACAAACAAGGGTGGATCCTCAAACAATGAATGATATGATGCATGAAGATCCCAGGTGAAATGGTATCTCTGTATGTACCCCCTCTAGTGCCGATCAGGCCCAGCAGGTAGGTTCCATGGAAGGACACTGCCCATATACCACTACTCTGCCGAATACCCTCCATCTGACACATGCAGCCCCAGGCCCCAGGTCCATAGCAGCAAGGTCCATGGAGATCCCGAACCCCATACTAAAACTCAGTATCGAAATATGTTGTCCAGAAGCAAGTCCGAGTTCAAGCTAGAGACCAAGTCTGGAGTATGCATGCCTAGTCCCTATCCAAGACTAAAGTAGTAGAAAATGTCTCAAAAACCCCTCCAAGGGTTCCCAGGGCGTATCCGAGACTAAAACAATAGAAAGTCAACTTAGATGCTCATTTCGACCGAGGCTAAAGTTATCTCAAACCAGTAAGAAAAATTAACTAGCACCCCAGCCCTGCTGAGTCTCATTAATAGTAAAAACTAGTGATAGAAATCATATTAAACTTTCTTTTACCCCAAGAAAATCCACAAGTTAAGTTAAACCATTTCTAATTCATTTCGGTCGAAAATGGGCCCCCAGGGCCATGCAAAGTTTTAAAAAAACAATTCTAGTAGGCCCAAAGCCAAACCAATAGTAAAACATGGATAAATCCTCTTTATATGCATGGAAATGATGTGATCGAACATAAATAGCCGTCCAGCAGCTCATAATCAACCTATCGGCCCTACATAGGCTTCAATTGCTCTACAACACAGATAGCCAGCATAATATGACGATACCAATGCCTTGGACTCACAGGCACCCCATGATAACCCACCATCTATGTTCCAGATTCAAAACAAGTCCACACAGGAACATAAGGGTGATAATATCAACTACAGAGAATACTACACACAATGGAGGAAAGAAACAAGGCGAATTATGGAAAGCGGTCAAGGTCTATGGTACCAACCTAATAACCCAACCCGAGGATGTCAGCTAGTACAATTTTATCCGATATATGCTAAGTTTAGGGAGTTTAGACCATAACCTACTTGACGTCCGATGACAAGCTGCTAGGATAACAAAATACAAGCCTGAATCGCTCCGAGAAATCCCAAATGATGATCAAACTATCAAGAACATGGATAAAATGTTAAAACGAGCCTAACGGTACCCATATCACTACAATTATACTCGGGTCAAAATTTGAGTCAAAAGTAGGCTCGCAGGGCCCACAACCTGATACCAAAATAAAAAAGAGTGCGATGACCACAATGATGCCAAGAAGGCATGCTCCAAAATATAGCACAATCGGCCATGAGAAGGGTGCCAAAACAGCCCGCGCAAGATTAAGAAGAAAGCTAGAATTTAAGAATGAGAATCAGGAATTAGGCAAGGATTACTTACCAAAAAGGAGGGAATTTAAGCCGAGACAGAGAATTCATAAAACCCACGAACATGCACGATCTAGGAGGCAGCTCCTACAACAATTTCCAAGATTTTGGAATGAGCAAAAATTGTGGATTTTTAGAGAAAACCAAAAGTAAACAAGTTGGGGAAGAAGCTTACCAAGAATCAAAGAACCACAGATTTATGATGAACAAAAAATTTCCCTAAGGTTAGAACTGATGTTGGAGCAATTTGGGAGAGTGTTCAAGTGTTTTGAGCTGCGCGAAGTTAGGAGAAAAGGCTGGAAATATGAAAATAGAATAATATATACTTGCTGGAAATTGGCTAGCCTAGGCGCAACGGCAGCCCTGCAAGCGCAGGCGCGCGCGCGCATCGACAACCAAGGGAGCGCGGGAACGCTGGAGGCCATGGCTTGCGCTCCCCAGGCCCAGGCGCACTGGAGCAAGTACGCCCAAGGCCACGCCCCAGCGGTCATGACAACAACAACAACAAGAAGCAAGTACCAGACTTGGCACATTTTCATCGAACGAACCTCCAAGAATGAGTCTGGGGTTCCGCAAATGCAAATGAGCAGAGCTATTCGACTAAAAATGGCATTCCAGACTAAATGGAATCAATGAAAATCCCAACAGAGGTTGATGCATAAAATGTGGGCTTCACGCCTAAGAACCAACTTTGGCCAAACTTTCCAAATGAAACACCAAGGCCAAAATCAAGTTCGGAAGCCTCGGGACCCAAGCTAAAGGTCCACCTAGCCCAAAGTCAACATTTTGGTGCTAACGGCACTGTCAGAATTTCCATCCGAGGTTGTCTTCTCTGAATGTTGAAAAAAGTCAAACTTTTAAGCTCAACTTGGCTGAAACACAATAAATAAGATGAAATAAAACTAAAAGCTCCCAAAACCTGGCAAGAGTCCTTCTAGACCAAAATCCATGCTCCTGAGCTAACATAACTATCAGAATTTGATTCTGAGAACGTTAGCTAAGAATATTGACTAGAGTCAACGATATTCTAAGTTAAAGCTCTAAAATAGGAAAAAGGGCAAAACAACCAAACGAACGATCAGGGCACCGAACTACCCCTAGAAAGCCATAAATGACTTGGGGCCACTACAGGAATGCTCTCATAGTATAATGAATGCGTAATTGTGAAGATGACCGAAAAGGTCATCACATGGGTACTTCATATATACTGAACACAAACGATGCAAACTGAGGGTTGTGCTGAGCATAGACATGCCATAACCATTCATAACCATCAAGGGTGGACATTCATAGGGCTTAGAACAAGGAAATCATAAGCATGAATCATTTAAGAAGTATGATCTTAGTATATACATGATGTAGCATGATTTCAATAGTCATTTTAGGAATATCATGAAACTTGAGTTTATATGACTGAGCATAACGTGAGATATGGGTTCATGGATCGTGAGCATCATAACATAGAACTTGGATCCTTATAATATTAGAGAAAGATTTACATCACTGATATACACTATCGCTTCCAGTTCAAGGGACAAATAATGGACAAGAGAGTACACAAAAAATTCAGTGCTCAGACAGAGGCATGGTTCAAAGACATAAGACATGGGTAGAGTGCCCTTTTAAACTGAAGTATGCGGAATAGGCTAGAATAAGAATTGGTCACCTTGGCATGTATTATAACTCCCTTCAGAGACACTATTCTTTACTTACACTAACCTTTATAGTCGAAATATTAAAAGTTAACTCTCTTGGGCGCACACATCCAAATTCTCTAACACGTAAAAATCTATTCTCCACTCCTTAGTCTACTAGAATTAAACCACTAATCTCATCACCGCTCAATTCAACAAAATTTTAAATATTATACCAAGAGACTCAACAACGTCATTTTAGATCTATAATTCCCTCAATTTCATTCCAATGAACACCAAATAATAATTACTTAGCCTCCTTCATATAAAGAAACTCAAGAACACTAATCAGGAACACCTAGCACTTAAAAACTTAAAACCTCATCTAACAACATATTACCTCGGGTACAACTTATTCTTATAAACTTAAGGCTTTTATTCATCTAATCACTTAGCCATAATTCACTGCTTCAACACTAGTTCTCATGTATATATCATGCTTACACATTCAAACCTTCCCTAAGTTTCAAGTCTACTAGATCAATCTCATAAAAGTAACATTATCATCCTAATCATCATTGTTTCTACCTTGGTCACCATCCACAACTCAACCTTAGTGTCTAGTACTATGTAGAGTTAACATCACAACTTTGCTTGCTATTCTAGCTTACAACTACCAGATAAAGTCAGGTAACATTAATTCACCAAAACTTTGACCTAGTGGTCGATCTTAATTTCTTCTTCCACATAATTGTGGCTTACAAGCACAATCTTCTTCACAACATTTCTATTGCACCTTAATATTCATAACACCTCTTCTCACATACTATATTGGCTTACAACTGCTAGATAAAAATCAAGAAACTCTGGGTCTACTAAACCATATTATATGGATAGTCGATCTTAATCTTACAATATAACTCATTACAGTCCATTATTATATTATCCTTTCTCACATCACATCTACTTACCCATTCATACATGTAAACCACCTTCATAGATCCATAAACATCACTAAGTCTCCCTCTCCAAATTTTCCAAATAGAAGCCCAAATTGTTAAACTTGCAATGACTCTATCCTTACGTCCATAACGTATAATTGGTCTATACTACTACATTAGCAATCCACCATAATCTCCTCCCTATTTCAAATAATTAAAAAGAAAATATTAACTAATTGTGCTACTTCTACCAATTTTGTAAAATTTGCAAATACTGCTACACCAAAACCCACGCCATACGTGCATACCACCTATATCACTCACTTAGTGGGTACAAGACTCTAGCTACTTTCTTCGATCATATACTACTTTCACTCTCCGGCTTCTAAACTCATGACTCAATATATTTTTGGCCTTAGGATCATCTCACTATTAATCTTATAACACCCTAGTTAATGATTTCTCTCGGTTAGAGATACTATCCCAACACTCGTATACATACCTTTCCCCCTTGAACGTGATAGATGGAACAATTTTTTTTGAAAGGGTATGAAAACACATCTTACCTTGGCTCAAATGCAAAATTCATGAAGATAGGGGTTTACACTTTGAATCAATAGACTTTGATGCACAAATGGACTCCTCTCAAGTCCTTGTGCAGTTTCATAACTTTTTGGATGACTCAATTATACAGGAATACATCATAGGGGGTCTGAGCATTGTACTTCTATCACCTCAAAAATAAGGCGTAGCCAGCTGGGTTAGAGCAGATTAGGAATATGGATAAGTTTCTTATGGACAATACTATAGCATGATATGGAGTATGAAAGAATGGGAAATATTTCTTAAATTCCTTATTGCCTCAAGATTACAAGTGTGGTACACAAGACACTCATAAGAAAGACTCTACTCAAAACAGTTTTGTAGACACCCTAGGATCATAAACCGTACTCTAATACCATGTTTGTCATATCCTGACACCAAGACATAGATGTAACGGGTACCCCAAACCAATGAAAGCCCAAGAAGACCCCTTAGTATAATATCATGATCATATTCAATAAACTATTTGCGGAAGAAAGACCCATTTGATAAAACTATTTAAAAATATATTTTAAGAGTTTACCAAGTATTGGGAACAAAACATTCAAAACAATATCTACATAGGTCCACAAAGCCTCTAACATAAGAATGAAACATCAATGCCGGGACATGGCCTCGACAAAACCATAATAAAAAATCAGAGTCAAGATAAAGATGTAAATTGCCTTCCAAAAGATGGAGGGCTCACCATTTGCTGACATGGTCTTGAACAATCCTAGTATTGCACAGTACCATGAGAAAGTGACTTGGAACATGTATCATGAAACAATGTAGTGTATGAGGATAGTCAGTATGATGAGTACTGGCATGAAACCCAGGGGAAGGGACATAACAATTTATAAAGCAAGTCATAAGAAACATGACATAAATAATCATATAAAATAAAACATGGGACATGTATTCAAAATATTTCATGAAAACCATATATTAATATTACTTTTGAACTAGAAGGTTTAACCGACACATCATACATAATACACCACTGGCTATATGGGTCAAATCAAGCTCGATCGGCTAAGCCCCAATCTATTTTTGTCACACTAATCGAGATTCTTCTGTATATAACAGCATAAAAGGCCTACATAAATCATCCTCGTAAAGGAGAAGCATAAAATCATCCACTAACAGAGTGAATCATCCCCTACGTTGGAAAAATGTAGGTTTCGGGTAGTGAGCCTTTCAAACTCACACCTCCTCGGTTAACCATCTAGTTCTCTTAAGCCCATTTTTTACCTTTTAAAACATTTAACACTAAGGGTGGATTGGTCATGAACTTGGCCTTGGGGTCAAGGATTAGGCTATAATAGACAAGGTTTTAGGTTATTGGTTGATTTTGTGTTTACATTCCTATTTTTAGATCACAATCAAGCCGAGGTTGTCAGAAAAGGAAAATCTCAGGTTTGTTAGAGCATTTCAGGCTTTGATTGAGGTAGGTGATAGTTTATTGTAGTTGATAATCTAAACTATGTTATGTGTACATGTTTACTGTTACTTAGTATTACTTGCACAATACATGTTTAAGAAAAATAGAATGAATGTTTGATATCCTAAATGTTAACCACATGCAATGAACCTATTTGAAACCTTTTTAGTTTTTACAGGTGTTGTTTCTGTTATCATTATTGTAGTGATAGTGTGATATTTTTCATTATTATGAAATGTATCAGTATTTAGATATCTCCACGAGATTGGTTGGTATAAAGTTGGCAGACACTTGATGTCTAGGATTTGGTTCATAAACAAGAGCTCATCCCCTGAAGGTCATGGCTAGTGGATGACCATAAGACCCTTAGCATGTGAGTACCAATAATTAGAGAGTGTGATGGTTTTTTAAGTGAACTGGGGATTATGTGTCCTTGATTATATTGGTTCCTTGAGTGAACCAGGCTTAACTTTTTAATTGGCATATACGGTTGTTCCTTGATTATCCTGGTCTTAACTATTTAATTGGCATATATGTTGGTTCCTTGAGTGAACCGGGCTTAACTGTTTATGTGACATATATGTGGGTTCCCAGAGTGAACCGGGCTTTATGTTTCACTTAATATATATATATATATATGTCGGTCATTGAGTGACCGAGCAAATATGCTTAATTTCCATAGTTTTTGTCCTAGGGATCCTTGGGTGGTCTGGGTTACTTGCAAGATGTGACATAATTCTATGTTGTCTATTACTTGTGTAGTTGGACATGACTTAAATTGTTGTTGATTCAGGTTTGTTGACTTGGAGTCTATTTGGTGGACATAATTGTCTTGACTAGTTATGTATGTTGATGCATATTGTTTGAACTATATGTTATACTTATTGCATGGTTAGCGATTATTAACTGGTTTTAGAGTTTCATAATAGGGAACCATGGTTCTCTTATTGTACTATGTTATAAATACATGTGCATATTTCTTATTTTGGGTTGGCCAATGATCCTATTAGTACACTATTGTTTCTTATGTACTGATACTACACGTGCACTTTTTTTGTTGAGTACATGGCATATTCCGGTGGCTGCTACGAGACCTCAGCTATGAGTCATGAGACTTAAAAATTTAAGGGTGAGCTTCATCTTCCGGGCTACCATTAATTCTTCACTTGTTTCTAGTCCATTGTTCGGACTCAGACTTAAATTATTTTAGAGGTTGCATCCCCTTCTTTTAGACAGTTAGTAGAGATCTGGCATGATGACTTTCAAATTCTAGGGGTTTTCATTTCGCAAGTTATTATGATTATTTCCGTTTAAGATGTGACTCCTTGATTTAATTAATGAGATTTGATTTAATTGCTTAATTTTTGATTAAATTTTGGGTTGGTTCATTGATTGTTGGTTCTACCACGGGGGATTTAGTGTGGGTTCCACTCGCGGCAGGTTTAGGTCGTGCCAATAATAAGTCTAACTCCAAATAAAACTGTTACCTACCTCAACCGAAGAATCCAAATCACCAAGATACTTTGCAATAGCCTTGGTTTTTCTCAATGATTCAGAAGGTTCAAAGTCTAGACAAATAAATAACAGAGAGTAATTAATCATTTACTCTTTCAATCAAGTATTCGGAATTCAATCCACTAACGTTTCCCATTATTCAGGGTCTGTAATGTTCCCCAAGGGTCATTTACTCATAAACTAGTCTCACATTGTTCATATGATCACCAATGTCACACCCCGAGCCTATACCCTGGACGCGACACGGTGCTTAGAGTCACAAGTGACCCCAAGCTAACCCATGGTCTGGCATACCACTGAGATAAATACTGAAAGTAAATGCAGAAGCTGAAATATGCTGAGCTCTTTTAACAATATTCTAACAAAAAGAACTATCATAAACTGAGATACAATAGTATTTGAAAACTGATACAAACTGAGTGACTGACTATCTGACTGTCTATGAAGACTCTACTAACATTGACTATGGTTAGTTGGGACATGACCCCCAACTATCTCTAATCAATATATAAGAACTGAAATAAGCTACTATGACTACTACTGACGGGAGTTCCCGAATAAGGAGAACTCATCCCCTGCTGACTTGAAGCTACGATCTTTCTGACCATAATCCTGGGAGCTAGCACTGAAACCTACATCATAAAATGATATAGCATAAATAAGGTATGCGGTCAGTACTTTAAATGTACTAAGCATGTGAGAATAATGCACAAACTGTAAATCATGAGTAAATACATGTATACTGAAAGTATGGCTGAAAGCTGGAAGATGTATAATAACTGAAGTGCATAATCAAGTTGTATAACATAAAACCTTTTTACTGAAGAGAATGTAAATCATGTTGCTGGACTGTAACTGAGAGGTCATATTGTTTAAAGATGAGTAAATTGTTCCTTGGGATTTTATGGACCCAAAGGATAAGGTATGTCTGAAAATCATGGACTAATGCAACTGAGGTGAAAGTCATGTTTAAAGTAAAATCTTAGGGGACTTCCTTTATATGAAAATGCTGAAGATACTGATATACTAACTTAATGTAAGCTAAAAGATATAAGCTAATGCATGACCAAGTATCTAACATGAACTGTAACATGCTGAACAGAATAACTAAAAATCTGAATACATGCTCAATGTAATACTGAGTCTAACTGTAGGAGATACTATTAACCGACATACCCTAAGCTGAGATAACTGTGTGGCCAACCTGTAACCCTGACTAGGAGGGTGTTCATACTTTTCCAAGGGTACAAATAATGCTGACGTGGATCCACTACTGATGTCCATAAGGGAAAAGGAGGTGCAGCCTAGTCAGACAACTGACTCCTTTAAACCTACGGTGGCGCCATAGTTCTGGGACTCAAGGACTTCTACTAAAGGTCTCAGCCTAAACTGATGGGTGAGTCTTCATCCATTCATCCACTAGGTGCTAATTCTACCCCCAACTAAATACATAAGCAATGAATTAGAACTGTTGTACTGGATAGCTCCAATACTGATAATCAACTGAGAATGCAATATAGTGATACTGAAACTGATAGCATTCTTATTCTGAAGAGTAACTGATTGAATCATCTGAGAATGCAACATAATGCTTAGACTGAAGGCATTCTATTTTTCTGAAAAGCTGCGTTCTAAAAACTGACTGATTTCATGCTTTAAAACTAAGTACTAGTAGACTAGGTTTAATCCTTGAAGAAAATCTACTTCATGTGAAAACACTACAATTTCATGCTAAGTGTCTTGAAAAGAAAGCTAATTAATGCAGAAGATACTGCAAATCCAGGCTAAGTTTGTTTCATCTAAATTCCAGAGATTTAAGAAAATATCCTTAAAACTTCTAGAAATATCACTTAAACATATATGGGGAACATATAGTATCATGAGGAATTCAGTTCTGTAAAGATATGCATAGTTGGGTAAAAATCAGACTATAATTCACTTCTTCAAAACTCTAGGGTTTGAAATCTAATTGTATGAATTAATGTAGAAATCATTCTAACAAGAATAATAATCATGTAGGATCCTCAAGAGATCGACTTCATAGTAAAATACTTGTTCGGGTAAGAGTCCTAGAATCATAACTTGTAGAAATCATTACTGAAAACTTAACTTTGGGAATGAGGGTGAAAGGAAACCCTCATTAGAATCCCACATTCTTGTTGGATAATAATCCCTAAAGAAAATCTAAAGTTTGAAGCTTTGGAGAAGAAGCCCTAAGTCTGAATTTTGGAGAAGAGCGGTTTTTTATGACTTGAAATCGAAGTTAGAGAATCTGACTTTGTTTTGATAGATTAGAATTGATAAAATAAGCCTAAGACTATTTATAGTCGGAGCTAAAAGAAGAATGAAAGGTCTGAAATACCCCTGGATGACCAAATTAAAAGCTGCTAAAAAATCCGCGACTCAGGTTCCACGGGTGGGAACCATGGTCCGTGGAAGCTTCCACGACCTGTGGAACCCTGTCGTAGTTCCTGGGCAGAAGTTCTAGGCCACTAGAAAGGGTTCCATGACTTAGGTTCACGACCCGTGAAATAAACCATGGTTCGTGGAACCCTGTCGTGGTTCCTGAGTAGATATTCTGAGCTACTGGAAAGGGTTCCAAGACTTGGGTTCATGACCCGTGAAACAAACCACAGTTTGTGGAACCCTGTCATGGTTCCTGATTAGAGATGATGTGCTACTGGAATGACTGATGGGTTCCACGACTTGGGTTCACAACCCGTGAAATATTCCATAGTTTTTGGAACCCTGTCGTGGTTCCTGAAGGACTGCTAAGAGTAGGCCTGGGTTCTATGGGTGCATTCCACGGTTCGTAGATACTTCTACGGATCGTAGAAGTTGGTCGTGGTTTTTTGTGAACTGCTGGGCCTCAGGTCTGAGTCCCACGAGTGGAATCCACTACTCATGGACTGTTCCACGGTCTGTGGTTCCAACTCGTGAACTTGGCCAAAATTTCTGGTCTTTGTCTGATGTTCTACGGACGCCTTCCATGACTTTCTTTCCCGTGTCAACCTCTATAGTAGTTGACACTCCTCCATAATGATCTCCACCATAGCGGATAAAATACCGCTATAGCGGAAGTCAATGTTGGTCAGCCTCTGCCATAGCAGAACACTCTTCATTGGCGGTACCACTATAGTGGAGTGGACTAATATATCAGAACGCGATGGGATTTAATGTAGAAACTTCCCCAATATAGTTTAGTTTTTCTTCAAGACGTTAGGGGGCGATTTTAGGCAATTTCCATTTGTTTGTCACCATTTTTCATCCTAAAGGTAAGGATTTTACTGCCCAAACTCCGTAATATCTTTCCTACACTATAGAATTGTTAGGGGTGGACTTGCGGAAAGGTTTGGGATAACCTAGGATTATAGAATCGGGGGAAAAAGGGAAATTCTATGGTGCTTGAGTTCTTGGGCATTGTATAGTTAATGGGTAATGATCACCAAGCTTAAATTCTCTAAATGTATTGGTATAAATGATAATCATTGGTGCATTAATGGCGGGAAAGCCCGAAAAGAGTTGGGATGATCATGGTTTGGCCTGGGGATTAGGATTTTGTATAATCCAAGTAATTCAGGCCAGTTAATTAACTATAGTGTTTATGTGTTTATTTCTAGACCAAGAACAAGCAAGGGATCCTGAAAAAAGGGAAAGCTCCGGCACTATAGAGCTTGATTATTCGAGGTAGGTGATGGTTATTGATTCCTGTATGCATTGTATGTTTGTGTACTTTGGTCTAAGTATTTTATGTGTTTCATGTTTAGGGAATGATTAGGAATGTCTAAGAGTTCTGTTTTCAGTCTTGAGAAATGAACTAGGTATTATTGCTTATTGGTTTACAAGTGTTAATTGTTCATTGTTTGTGACTGTGGATTTATGTCACATTTGGTTGACTCGGGTACCATGCCTGGTATGGGTATACTAACTGTTGGCTTGAGTACCATGCCTGGTACGAGATATACTAACAGTTGGCTTGGGTACCACACCTGCTATGGGATTATTTATTGCATTGTGCATTTGATTTGGTTCCATAAGTGGACTGCACTGTGTTTATAAATTGTGATACTGCATATTGGTCCTTGAGAGGCCGGGTTGTTATATTTATTTGTGAGTTTGGTCTTGGTGTAGATCGGGGTGTTATGTTACATGGTGAGTTTGGTCTTGGGGTAGACCGCGTTATATGTTTGACACTTAGGTCTTGTCTAGAGGGGATCCAGGGTGTGTCCGGGTTATGTAATGGTGTATAATTATTGTTTATTGTGGATTGTTGATCATAGTTGTGAAAGTTGATTATGTGTAGGGACAAGATAGGGAGAGACTTGTAGTCTAGAAGTACCTGTTGGCTTGTATACATGTTTTCTGTACTGTTACTTGACTTTTGTACTGTTTATATACTGTTTATTTGGAACTGGATAATAATCCTACCAGTACATGGTGGTTGTGTACTGATACTGCACTTGATTTTTTTTTGTGAGTACAGGAAATCTTCTAGCGGTTAATGCACGACCTCTCCTATAGGCCTAACACTTTAAGACATCAAGGGTGAGTTGTTCGATCGAGCTTCCTTGGTTTCTTTCTTATTGGTTGTAGCCAACTTGTTTTGGGCTTAGGCTATTGCTTATTTTGGGGTTGCATCGCCATACTCTAGATTTTGGTAGCATTTTGGAACAATGACTTTCAGATTCTAGGGAGGGATTTTCCGCAGGTTATTTATAAAAGATTTAGACTATTTTGAATTGCTAGTTTATTTCTTACATTTTGGTTTTGAGCTGTTAGAACGGTTAAGTTCGAGGTCATAGATAGTTTGCTCACCCGGGGGTAGTTGGGTGGGTACCACTCACGGTGGTATGGGTCATGACAAAGATGGTATCAGAGCCCTGGGTTGGTTGATCTCGTTATACCAAAATAGGTCTTGTAGAGTCTTGTGAAATGGTATGGAGACATTTGTACTTCTCTGCAAAAGGCTATAGGACTTAAGGAAAAATATCTCTTCTTTCTTCCTTTGTGTCGTAACTTGATTCCAATTGGTATCTGGTGATACAAATTGGTATTTGAATCTTTCACGCTTTTGTTCGCAGATGGTTAACACTAGAAACAATGGAGATAAATGGTGGTCCTAGTAACGGACCCAGCTGTTAGAGGTAGGGGTAGGGGTAGGGGAAGAGGTCGAGGTATAGCCACACCCGACAGAGGTGGAGCTCAAGTTGATGCAAGCGCGCAACATGCAACCCCTCCCCCACCTCTAAAATAGGTTGTCAAATATGTGGAAGTTTTTGTGGAGGAGTATGGGGCGCAAGCAGAGGCAGCACCGGCTGAAGGTGAAGGCCTTCCCTCTATGACGCCCGAAGCATATCACTAGGCTTGGAACTTCTTGAGCGGTTTGGTTGGTGCTAGAGCCACCCCCGCGGGTGTTGTAAACCAGGCCCTGGGCACTCAGCCAGCAGACCTTACAACTCCTAGGATGGATGCAACTTCAAGCGCATGTGATTTATTTAGGCCAATGCTAGGCTCAGTAATGACAGGAAATGAACATGAGATACTGACCAAGTTTCTCAAGCTGAAACCTCTCACGTTTCAGGGTACTGATAGGGAAGATGCGTATGAGTTCATCTTGGACTCCTATGAAAGGTTGCACAAGCTGGGTATCGTGCGACAGCATAGGGTGGAGTTCACCACATTCCAGCTGCAGGGTGATGCTAAGCAGTGGTAGAGATCTCATGTGGAGTGTTGGATGTATATTTTGCCTCCATTAACTTGGTAGTAGTTTCATGCTCTCTTCTTGGAGAAGTACATACCCTTTACTTAGAGGGACTACAAAAACGATGAGTTCTTGGCTTTGGAACAGGGAAATATGTCAGTCTCTACTTATGAGGCAAAATTCCATGCTTTGTCTCATTTCGCTACTCAATTGTTGGGTTCAGAAGAGGAGAGGGTTCTATTATTAGTGAAAGGTCTGAATACTGAAATGCAGGTGTTGTTCGTGCACATGACTTCTGCAGGGAAGGGCTTCTATGAAGTGGCAGATTATGTAATGAAACTTGAGGGAGTGAAGCAAGTAGGGCAGGCAAAAGTGTTAGCCAAGAAGCCCCTGAATAAAGAAAATTATGGTGGCTCATACTCTAGGGGCCATATCAGCAGGTATACTCCGCCTGTCCTTTTTAGTCAGCTCTGCCCGCTGCTACAAGCGGTCGTCCGAGAGCTAATCAGCAGTTTTCAGCTCCTAGATGCAGGGAGCTTCTGACACATCTTCCACCCGGCCTACGCTTGATCGTGGTTGTTTCTATTGTGGTGATCTGGGCCTTTTTAAGAGGGAGTTCCCTTACAGGCAGACTGGTAATCAGGTTCACCGGGAGTTTAAGGTTGTGGTCTCCATAGGTAGAGGTAGTTATGCTAGAGGTCATCCACAGGGTGGGCGAGGTAACTTTTAGGGAGGGTGGGAGATAGAGGAAATGGTAGCGCAGGCAGGGGTGTGGCGCAGCTAACCAAGGAATTAGCTTGAATTAATGACCGGGCTGAGTGTTATGCATTTCCAACAATGACCAAGGCTGAGGGATCAGATGCGGTGATCACAAGTACTATTTTTGTCTGTGATAGAATGGCATTGGTACTATTTGACCTAGGTTCTACATATTCTTATGTGTCTATGAGTTTTGATTTGGGTCTGGACTTGATATGTGATATCCTTGATTCCCCTATCCATGTTTTCACCCTAGTTGGAGTGTCCGTGATCATGACTCATGTTTATCGTAAGTGTTCTTTTGTATTTGTAGTGTTGTATACGTGGATAGACTTGGTAATTCTTGATATGGTAGAATTTGACGTCATTTTGGGCATGACCTGGTTATCCCCTTATCATGTTGTTGAATTATAACACAAAATCTGTGGCTCTAGAAATTTCGGGTAATGGTAGGCTAGAGTGGGAAGTAGTGTATAGGGCTAAGCAAGTCAAGGTGATATTGTTTGTTCAGGCTAGAAAGCTAGTGGGAGGGGGTGTCTAGCTTTTTTGGCTCATCTTTGGGATGATAGTGTGGAGTCCCCATCTATTGAGTCAGTTCCAGTTTTTTCAGAGTTTTGAGAGGTCATTCCAGTGGATTTGCCTAGTTTGCCTCCGGATAGGGATATCAATTTTTGTATTGACTTGGAGCCGAGCCCTCACCCAATTTACATCCCTCCTTATCGTATGGCTATAGCAAAGTTAAGGGAGCTTAAGTCTAAGCTTCAGGAACTCCTAGATAAGGGATTTATCCATCCCACTGCTTCACTTTGGGGTGCTCTGGTCTTGTTTGTAAAAAAGAAGGATAGTAGTATGCGACTGTGCATAGATTACAAGAAACTGAACAAGGTCACCATTCGGAATAAGTACCCTTTACCCCATATTGATGATCTTTTTGACCAGGTACATGGTGCATCTGTGTTTTCAAAAATTCACTTGAGGTTGGGATATCATCAGTTAAAGATTAGGCCAATGCACCGGCACCATTCATGAGTTTGATGAATGGGGTGTTTAAATCATACTTGGATTCGTTCGTCATCATTTTTATTGATGATATTTTTACCTACTCTAAGAGTAGGGAGGAGCATGTTGAACATCTTCGTATAGTGTTGGACATATTGAGTCATCAAAGGCTTTATGCGAAGTTCTCTAAGTGTAAGTTCTGGTTGACTTCGGTAGCATTATTGGGGAATGTAGTGTCATAAAAGGGGGTGATGATAGGTCCCCAGAAGATTGAGGTAGTCAAGAGTTTGGTCCGGCCTATCTCGATGACTAAGGTGAGAAGTTTTATGGGACTTGTAGGCTACTATCATAGGTTCATCAAGGATTTTGCATCTATTGCTACCCACTTGATAAGGTTGACTCAGAAAAAGGTACCATTTGTGTTGTCCGACAAGTGTGAGGAGAGCTTCCAAAAGCTCAAGACTATTCTGACCACAGCTTCTATTTTGTCTTTGTCAGTTAAAGGTAAGGACTTTATTGTTTATTGTGATGCTTCACATTTGGGTTTCGGTGCTGTGTTGATGCAGGATAGTAATGTGATAGCATATGCTTCTAGGCAGTTGAGAGTTCATGAGAGGAACTATCCAACTCTTGATTTAGAGTTGGCAGCGGTGGTGTTTGCACTCAAGATTTGGAGACACTATCTCTATGGTGTCAAGTGTGAGGTGTTTACTGACCATTGTTGGTTGAAGCATATTTTCACTCAGAAAGACTTGAACCTGAGGTAGAGAAGGTGTATGGAGTTGTTAAAGGACTATAAGGTGACCATTCAATACCATCCGGGTAAGGCTAATGTGGTGGTAGATGCATTGAGCCAGAAGACAGTTAGCATGGGCAGTTTGGCTTGTTTGGGGGTGTCCAAACGACCATTGGCAACGGAGATTCAAGCCTTAGAAACTAAATTCATGCACTTGGGTATCTCAGAACAGGGTGGTATATTGATTAATGTTGAGGTCAAATCCATTTTTATAGAAGGGATAAAGGCAAAGCAAGGCATATCGACACTAAGCCAAATATGGAGAAAAGAGGCGATTTTCTCCTCCAACCTCCCTAGAACCCTAAAGAACAAGAGACTCAAAGTTTAAGGTTTTCTTCAAGGTTCCTTCCTTAAACTCCGAAACCAAGGTACATAAGAGCAACACTTTCATGAGGAACTCCGTTCTTCCCCACAATTGAGTTTTGGTTTCATATTATGTCCATGATTTAAAGAAGGGTTTCGAAGTTGAATGGTTCTACAGTATTGTTCTTAGCCTTTTCTCAACCTCTTGAGTATCCCTTGAGGATCCTTGTTAATTCCATGAGTTACAATCTTTCCTTAAATTTGAGTTCTTGGCTTGACTACTTATTTCCCTCATATAAAGCATATGAACCTTATTTATATTATTGAAAGCCTCGTGCATGTTCTCATGAGATTGATCTATACATTACTTGAAAATATACTTCAAATTATTAAGTTCATGAAAAGACTATGGAAATCCTTTCGCACAACTGTATGTTTTGAAAAGAGAAAGAGGTGTCGTGTCTTGAGTGTTATAGTCTAGCAAAGTTATAAATATTTAGACCCAAAGGGGCTCACAGAGAATAGATATGCTCATGACACAATATTTCTTAGAGTCAAGTATGATTTTTAGAAAAAGTTTTCAGACTTACATGTTTTGGGCTTCTAGTTCCACAAAGTTTATTAAATGAGCTTTACATGTTTCATGTTGATCTTTGGTAACTCACTTGTCTCATTGTTGTTACATTCCTAGCTTTGTAATGAAATTTTGTAAGTTCCACCACTATCTCCTTATTCTGCTAGTTGTTATGTTTTGCCTTATGGTCTTGTTCAGTTTCCAGTTTCTACAGTAGTACATGCTTATGCTTCTATTCAAATTTTATGTACCAATACATTCCATTGTATTGACGCTTTTTTTGCGCTGCATCATTTTATGATGTAGACTCTTGTGTTCAGACTCAGGATCGCAGTAGGCCACTTCTCTATATAGTTCGTCGCCGACATCAGCTTGTGGTGAGTCCTCTTTGCATCCAGAGGACTTGGTCATTTTCTTCTCAGTGTTTTAGTCTTTTAGATGGCTTGGTTCGAATAAAGGTAGCTTGGGGCCATGTCCCAGCAAATTCAGTCAGTTGATGTTATAGAGGCTTTTGTTAGACACATGTTAGTTTCAGTTTTCCAATTTATCCTTTTAATGACCTTCAGTGTTGGATATTAAAACCAAGAGATTCATTGTTATTTTTTTTAGAGATTCATTCTAAGTTTTATTACTTCCATCTTCCACAAATTTATAAAAGTTTTAGTTTTATGAATAGCTTGCCAGACCAAGGGTCCGCTTGGGATCACTTGTCGTTCCGAGTGCCATGTTACATCTGGGGACTAGTCTCGGGGCGTGACACAATGTTATACTTTTGGGCATAGACTTGGTAAGGGAAGCACAATAAAAGGTAAGAGGCATTCAAACCAAGTTGCTAGCTGCCCAAAATCAGGTAGAAGGAATATGTGGATCACAAGGTAAGGGACATGTAATTTCAAATTGATGAGAAGGTATTGTTAAAAGTGTCACCAATGAAGGGAGTTATGCATTTTGGTAAGAAGGGAAAGCTCAGCCCTCGATTTATCGGACCGTTTGATGTTCTTGAGATCGTAGGGAAAGTGGCTTACAGATAAGAATCGCCACCCAGTTTGTCGGGTGTCCATCCGGTATTCCGTGTATCCATGCTAAAGAAATATCATCGGGATGGGGACTACATCATCAAGTGAGATGAGGTGTTATTTTATATGGATCTTCGCCATGAAGAGGAACCAATTTTTATTCTTGTTGGAGATGTCCGAAAATTGAGAACAAAGGTGATCCATATGGTAAAGGTTTAATAAAAGAATCGTCTGGTTGATGAAGCCACTTTAGAAACCAAGAAGGACATGCGGGACAAGTACCCTCACCTGTTTGAGGGTACATGTACTACTCTTTTTGCTCTTTACTTTCCGTATTTTTAAGTTTGATCATTCGGGGATTAATGATGGGTAAATTGGTATCTATTGTAATTACCGGGTCTGTCGTTTTGGGTAGTCCAATCGTGCCAAGTTTTAGAGTTAGAAAACTCCGAGTTTGGGATTTTGAAATTCTGAGCTAGGCTAGTCTTGGCCAGTTTAGGAGCGAGGTATGGTCTAGGGAAATCTGGGTAACTATTGGGTTGGATGATTTGTGTTGAGCTAGTTTTCCTTGAAGCTAACACATAGAGGAGTCAGAGGAGTCTGGGGGACTTTTTGGAATCGAATTTGGATAAGTAGAACTCCCGAAATAGAGGTTGACATGAAGGGGTTATTTTGGGACGTCAGGAAAATAAGTGTGTTGTAAAATGGACTAGTTTTGGATATTTTATGACTTTTTGACCCGTGTCAACCGCTATAGCAGTTGACACTCCGCCATAGAGACCTCCGCTGTAGCAGAAACATTACTGCTACAGTAGAAGTCAACATTGATCAGCCTCCGCCATAACGGGCGACTCTGTTACGGTGGTACCCTATAGCTGAGTGGACCGCTATTGCGGGCTAGACGGGAATTAACGCAAAAACATTCAGTTTTCACAATTTCATTTTGGGAGAAGGGCAAGGCGATTCCAGGCGATTTTCCTTCGTTTTCCATTTTTTTTCTTCCCTAAGGTAAGGTTTCTACTCCCCAATCTTCGTAATACTTTTCCTATGTGGTAGAATTGCTAGGAGGGAACTTGGGGAAATATTGGAATAACCTAGGAATAGTAGAATCTAGGAAAGAAGGGGGAGTCTAGGCATGGAAGTTCTTGGGTATTGATTCAGGTTTCATGATCATATCTTGCTAAATTCCCTATTTTTATCTGCGAAAATGATAGAACTAGGGAAATTAATATCGAGAATCCCGGGAAAAAGGATAGAATGATCATGGATGGCCTGAGGTTCTAGGATTTGGTGTAAGCTGGGTAATGTGCAGGCCTTGTTTGTTAATTTGAGTACTTGTATAGAGTTTTAGACCAAGAACGAGAAAGGAATCCGAACCAAGGGGAAAGCTCGGGTTAGTAGAGCTTGGATCATTTCGAGATAGGTGATGGCTTACAATTCCTGTGAATGTTGTATACTCTTATACTCTTATCTCATTTTTTGTATGAATTGCATTGCTTAGAGGAATTGTGTAGAATGTCTAAGGGTCATGTTTTACATTCTGTAAGTTGAAGGGTGTGTACTTGTTGGTTTACAAGTTGTTTGTTCATTATTTGACTGTGAATTGTTGATATTCGGTTGGCTCGGGTACCACGCCTAGTATGGGTATGTTTGTGCCACACCTGGTACATGTATAACAAATGTTTGGCTCAGCTATCATGCCTGGTACAAATTACTAATGGTTTACTCGGGTACTACGCCTAGTACGGGTTTATTTTACTGCATCATTGCATTGTTATTGTTGTATTGCATTGACTGTTATTAGTTTTGTGAGTGGACCAGGCTGCTTTATTGAGTTATGATAGTGGTTGGTGGTCCTTGAGTGATCGAGAATCCTGTTATGTATGTTGAATTGGTCTTGGATTAGGCCGGATTGTCTGTTAACACTTAGGTGTTATTTAGAGGGGATGCTAGGGTGGGTCTGGGCTAGGCAGAAAGGATGGTTATTTGTTATGTGACTGTTGTTTATGGTTATCAAGGGTGGATTTCATGCGGGAATAAGTTAGGTAGAGACTTGTAGTCTAAGGGATCCTGTTTACTTGTTGCATATTTTCTGTACTTGTACTTGATTTGTTGTACTGAATTATACACTGTTTATTTGGAAATGGCTGATGATCCTACCAGTATACAGTGGTGGTGTACTAATACTGCACTTGCTTTTCTTTCTTTTCAGTACAGACAATCTTACAGCGGCTGAGATGTGACCTCATTTGTAGTACCAGTGTTTCCAGACTTCAAGGGTAAGCTGTTTCGATCGAGCTGCCTTGAACCTATCATTGGAGTTGTAGCCCATTTGTTTTGGGCTTAAACTATTTTTCTTATGTTCTGGGGTTGCATCTCCGTACTCTAGATTTGGTAGAATTGTTTGGTACTGCGACTTTCAGATTCTAGGGGGTAATTTCTGCAGGTTAAATTTAATGAGTTTATTTTATTATTATTGAATTGCTAGTTTACTTTTATGTACTGGTTTTGAGATATTAGAACGGTTAAGTTTATGGAAGTGATAGTTCGCTCAGCCGGGGGTTGGGTTAGTGCCACTCACGGCGGTCCTGGTCGTGATAGTTTGGTCTTGGGGTAGACCAAGTTGATTATTTATTATGGATTGTTAATCATAGTTGTGAAAGTGGATTACATGTGCGGACAATCTAGGGATAGACTTAGAGTCTAGAAGTACATGTTGTCTTGTTTACATATTTTCTGTACTATTAATTGACTTTTGTATTGTTCATATACTGTTTATTTGGAACTGGCCGATGATCCTACCAGTACACGGTGGTTTTGTACTGATACTGCACTTGTATTTCTTTTGTGAGTAGAGTAAATCTTTCGGCGATTGACGCACGACCTCACCTCTAGGCCTAACACTTCAAGATATCAAGGGTGTGCTGTTCGATCGAGCTGCTTTGGTTTCTTTCTTATTGGTTGTAGCCCACTTGTTTTGGTCTTAGACTATTACTTATTTTTGGGTTGCATCCCCGTACTCTAGATTTTGGTTGTGTTTTGGTATGATGACTTTCAGATTCTCGGGAGGGATTCTCTGCAGGTTATTTATAAAAGATTTAGACTGTTTTGAATTGCTAGTTTATTTCTTGCATTCTAGTTTTGAGCTATTAGAATGGTTAAGTTCGGGGTTGTTGATGGTTCGCTCACCCAGGAGTAGTTGGGTGAGTGCCACTCACGACGGTTTGGGTCGTGACACAAAGTCTGCTATCATTATCTATGAGCCGCCTTGAAATAGAATCTACTGCCAATTTTTTTTTCCGATTCGGATAGAATGGGGCTATAGGTCCATCTAAAGCCCCTTATCTCTCTGATATTGTAGTAAGTTTGGGATGCCAAACTCATATCTGTAATTTTTTTGCATATCAATGATCAAAGGGATAGCAAATCCCAATTTTCCTATTTCTCATTCAGGGCCACGTTTGAAATCCTAAAAGCCCACGTTTGTCCCTCCAAACCAACGTGCACGATTTAATAGATCACTCATGTAATGCAAAGAATAAAAGAAAAGACATAAATGTTACACAGGAGATGGACATTTACATCTACGTTACAAAGAAGATGAACATATCTTTTACAAATGTAAACTCTATAACGTGTGATATAATGGTTCTTTAATACCATTAATGTTCACTAACCTCCATTTCTAAATTTATTCTCTTCTTTGCAATAACATCTTTTACAAATTCCTATATGTATCATGTCTTTGGTGAACATAAGACACACAAAAAAAGAAAAGAAAACATTTTTCCTTCTTTTTTCTCTTAAGTTAATTTTTGGTTAATTGATTGGGACAACCTTTAAATTTTCAGCCACGAGTGCACGTATTTGAAAAAGTTATAGAGCCTTGGGGAGTGACCGACTTTAATAATTTACATTGAAATTGGATCAAATCGCTTTTAAGACAATGGCTTACCACGACACAGTATTTATGACTATTCTCTATCAATTTTTAGTTCCATCTTCATATCAATATTGTAGTATTTTTTCCAACAGACCATACCTCTATAATAACCACAAAAATATAACTATGTACAATTAGAAATTAAAAAGAAACTTTATAAGACTATACAAATGTTAGTATTATAATCAATACCTAGTTCAAATAAAATCCTTCCTAGAAGGTGGATGTGTAGATTATGTATTCTTCTAATATTTATAATATAAATTTATATCATTATATTTTATTTCAATAAATTTAAAGGCTTTTAGCCTTGTTTTTCATTTTTTTTGAACTGAAATGAGGCCCAAGAGCCTCTTGTATTAAAATCTGTACAAACAAAGTAGCCCAAAACAGGAAACAAAAAATAAAGGGCCTGTTCCAAAGTGACCTAGCCCAACAGAAAAGGAAATTAAACACTTAGTCAAATGTATAAAATGAGAAACAGATGAAAAGTCATCTAGAAACTTCAATCTAGATGTCTCCGTCGCTCTTTCGGTGAGGCTGTGAATCTATGTCAGTGCTCCGGTGTGAGTGTGATCTCTTAGATGAGCTCCTCGTGTTCATACTCATCGTCTTCTTCTCAGGTGAGAGAGGGAGGCACTATCGAGAATTCCAAGTGTGAATTAAGATCGGTCATCACTTTTTCTTTTTCTGACCTCTAGTCTTCTCCGGTGGTTTTCCAAAAGGTATGTGATGAGGTTGTTCTTATCTAATAAAAGATTATTAGATCTACTTTCCTTTATATATTGAAAACGAGTTTTAACTTTCTCCTTTGATTCTATGTTAGATCTTGCTCAATGTTGGATTGATTCCATCACAAGTCATCATAAACTCTCACCGGATGCTATGATATCAAATTTCAAGATGAAGAACTTCTTCATTAAAGAGCATATATAGATTACAAAATTTCAAAGGTACCTTAAAACGCATACTCACATGTTCAGAGAATAGATCTGATACATAATTTAACAACTTTCCCTCCAACATTTCCTCCCAAGAGAATGAATCCCAAATGGAATTAATACCATTCCGGATAGATAATGTTGTAGAGTTTTGTTATATTAGATCTATGCAGTAGGATATTACACTATTGATAGATTGTAAGACCATCAAAGTATATGAATAGACTAATATTCTGCCTGGTGATATTGATGTGGTTTATGTGCTTTCCTTATTTACTGTTGTTGTTGATATCAGCTTCTTGTGCTTTTGAACCTTAGGCTAGAGATTTGTTGTTTATCAATGTTGAGTAACTTTCTAGCTCTAGTGGGTAGATCATGAAAGTATTTTTTTCATTAATTATTGTTTTAATAAATATTGTTATATATTTTAAGTTGTTTTAGTTACTATATAATTTAATTTAAAAATATTTTAACAAACTCATAATTTTTATAAATAATATAGTATTTTGGTACATCAGAGAGCGATGGATTTGTAGAAATCAAACAAGTGAAATTTTTGCATTCTAAAAATTTCTATATTGGAGATTTTATAGTAAAACAATTATAGCCTTACCTTTACTACTATTTTTTTACTAAAGATTTTAGGGTCGCAAGATTTATAGTTGATCAATTATAGAATTACCATAACTACTTACTTCCTAAAGATATTATGATACCATAATTTTATAGAAGAATAATTATAGTCTTACCTTTATACTCATATTATGGTGTGTAATATGGAAAAGATTTACTCATTTATGCCAAACTAATAAATAAATGCATATTCATTACTAAACTATAAGTAAGTAATCACATTCTCACTTAATAAATAAACCACTTTCCAAAGCTTTAGCTTTTTTTGGTTATATGTAGTGATTTCATTTGTCATACCAGTAAAATACTTTTTCTCTTCTAAACTTTGTTTGTCCTTGTTTATTATCTTCCACTTCTCATTTATTTTCAGTAAGATCAATAACCTTTTTTCTTATTTATTTTCCTTCTATTTTTTTATGATTTTTTTGTAGATCTTATAATGTTTCTTCTTAGAAAATAAAGGATAATAATTTTGAATGATGATTTATTTAATGAATTGGGCCTTTTTGGTCTATTTTACATATAATCAAAATTCAACATAACAAAATGAATGAACGGGCCCAAAACATGGACAAAACCCAATAAAATAACAGGTCCTAATCTAACATGCAATAAATAAAAACCTAGACCTTTAACTATTGAGGGTCTAGAGGTATCTGATACATTTATATCTATCCCTTCCCCCCCCCCCCCCCCAATTGGCCCAGACCCTTCCTCTTCTGAGTTCTCTCTGATGTGCCATTTTTTCCGTATGAGATTTTTTTCTTCTGATTGAAGGTAAAATCTATTCTCATCTCCTTCATTATCTTTGATGCTAGGACTGATGATTACTATTTATGTTTCAGTTGTAGTATTCTGAACTCTTTCATTCCAATTCTCGATATTTTTTTTCTAGCAGTCTCCGATGTTTATGACCAAGTTGTGGTGTTCCTGCATCGCAAATGTCAATCCTCCGGCTCATTCATGGCTAATTTTAGCTCAATACATAAGGGTATTCCTCCTAGATTTTGAGCCTTTTCTTCTTTATTTTGGCCTTGAAATTTGTCTTGTCTAACTCTGTCACACCTTAATTTTTGATAGACCTATTAGATCTCATGGACCTGTGCTTCATATCCACCTAAGTATTTTGGTACGCAAGAGCTCTTTCTTATTTCCCCGTGGTTACATATTTGTTGAATCGATCTGTGTTTCCTTCTTTGATCAGTTTTTTCTCTGGATCTATTGATGGAGACACACAAAGTTGACCTCTTTCTGCTCTCATCATTCTGATTTAATTTTCATTGTACTCTCTCTGTATATTTATTGAAGCATTCTATTTGGCGTTAGATTTCTGGTATTTGTATATTTGTATCTCTACCTTTTAAAAATTATTTTGCCGGGACCATGTTTAACTGTTGTTGATGTTGTTTGTGATTGAGGATTATGCTGCTTTCCTCTACTGTTTGCCCTTTATGTTCAGGTTTAGTTGTTGTTGTTTGTAGCTGGTTACTATGATATTTTCATTTTGAATGTTGATTGGTTTTGTCTTATGCTTATACTTTTTTGCAATTCTTTTTTTTCAATATGCTTAATCTATTTTATTTTTTTGAAATTCTGCATTAGTTATGGGGTTTAACGTAAAATTTGTTGCTTTTGTAAATTATTTGCACTTGCATTGAGAAATTCATTTCCTTCATGGGTTATCTAAATGTTGATTTCAGTAGAACAATTCAATTTGATTCTAGACTTAGGATTTAATTACTCTCGCAATGGTTTTCTTTACTAAGAATATGAAAAATTTACAATTTTCATGTGGTCCATTTCTCATGTAATGAATATAGAGCATTGTATCGGATGTCACACAACTCTTTCACTAGCAGTGATTACAGGGGATGAAGTTGGTTCCCACAAAATAATATTAGATTTTCCACTGACGGAGGGTTCTACCGTCAGTGTCGCCTATCCCAAACACTTTAATCAACAATTATTGACAATCTGTTATTTGCCTTCACAGGGGAGGGAGTTTGTTCTGTACGTATACGACAATTCAATTCTTTACTGGTAGAGGGTTCAATTGGCGCCAAGAGAGGAAAGGAAAGAAAACACATCATTGTTGCTTGCACTACATCTATTAGCTTTGTGCCACCGAAAGGGTCGATTCCTCTACGGCTACAAAACCTAGGGCTGCCTCGCTACCTGCTTTGACGAGACTCACCATCACCACTCCTCCAATTAGCTTTGTGTTTTCCCAAGGAATCATTCCTTCTATGGATATCCTTGATGTCATCTTCGAAGATATCCCGGTGCAGACCCCTTGGTTCTAGGAACAAGCAAAAAAATTTAAGCTATGTTTAAATCCCTACAATCTCTTTTGTCTCTTATGTGTGTAACATTATATAGTAGAAATTTAATAGATATTGTGATGATATTTCTTGTGTATGGTTCTATAAAGCATGCTCACATTTCTAGAATATTGTTGGTTGGTTCCTTAGATAACATTTTCTTTGTCATGTCCATTCATGTCCTTGACGGGGTAATTTTATAATAGTTTGATCTTGGTTGATTATATTTTGAGCTGATACAGAACACATACGGACATTACATATAATATTATGTTATATGTTAATGAGTGCTAAAATATGTACAGGGATGTGCGTTTGACTTGACAATCTCATAAAGGAAGATGACTTTATGCCCTTTTGTGCTCGTAGTTGCAATTTTGATGTGTTCCACTATTTCAATGATGGATCAGAGAGTGAGTTCCAATACCATGCATGTGGATGAGATCTTTTAACTTGTTATATTCCTTTTATGTGTGAATTTCTTCTTTCAGTTAAATTTTGATAGTACTTAAAGTAAAAGAAAAAAGAAGTACTTAATGAAGGGACTATTATTTAATTTTTCATTGTTATTTTCTACGAATATTTGAAAATTATTTTGCTTGACAATGAGAAATTTCATTCAGATGGATCTTGGAAAGTTGCAGAATTGGCGGGTTCTAGATTGACACCACATGTTATCATTGTGAAAATTCGTGAGGTAACTCTTTAGCCTTTTTGTTTTATTCCGTTGCAATGGAGGTCATCTTGATCCCTAAATTTAAATGTTCTAATTATTTCCGAATTGTCATTTTAAGGATGAGACAAATCTTGATTAGCACTGACTTGATAGTGAAAGGACGATCCAATTTTTATTTGAATATCATATTAAATAATTGGGGAAGAAAAAAGCATTTGGTTTAAAAATATTGTTAGAACGATATGAGTTTAAGGTTACAAATAACGATAACATAGAGCGTCATATTATAACTCTCTTAGCGAGTTCTAAAAATACTTTAAAGATTTTCTTTCACACAAGTAATAGACTCCTAACATAATGGTAATAGTAACTACATAAGAATCTTTAATATATTACTGTCTTTAAAAAGGATAAAGGAGGATAGAGAGAACGAATGCATGTCAGTTGGTGGATCAAGTAATAGAGAAAAAGGAAAGTATGAAGAAAAGACAAAAAATATTCATTTATAGATTAATCGAGAAAAACGTTGTTGTCTTAAAAATCAACACATTTAAAAATTTAGTTTAATATTTGTATTTAAACATTGTCTCAAATAAAAAAATGAAGAGATAAAACATTCACCTAAACAAAGTTTTTTAGCAGAATTCTATTAGAAATAGCTAACCACTTTTACTGTTATATGCTAGACTCATATTACTAGCTTGTTGGTAACTTTAAGAAATTATTTCTCTTTTTTGCCTAAGTAGAGTAATATATGGTTATGAAAACCACACTTCCAAAGTATAATTTATACACTTTTGACTTATTAATATGTGATTCAGCACTTTATGTTCTTAGCCAAACTTTATCCTAAATTAGTATATGATATGCCTTGTAATACACGGATTCAATTTTGGTAACTACTTTATATTCATATAGTTTAACATTTGACAGAGGTGTGCATATCATAAATATTTGTGTTTTTTATTTAAACTTATTTTGTTTGTGCATATCATAAATTGGGTTCTCAAATATTTTAATTGCATGGCATCATTGATGTTTCTAATTTTTGTCATGATGTTTTAAATACTTAGATATAATATGTGTTCACAGAGGCACCATTACGCTTAACTGGTGTATGATATGTATAAAGAAGAACTTGATGAATACATCAAGTCTACTGTCCTGCCTGCTTTCAGAGAGAAGCATGATGCTGATTTTATGTTGAGGGACTTTGTGAAGAGATGGAGTGTCATTAACTTATGGTCATGCAACTCGTACAGTTTAGCAAAAAGGAGTATTCAGGAATCCTAGCTTTGCATAGAGATGATAAGCATGTCCCTGCTGAAGACAGGGACTTGGTGCAACAGGCTGAAGATACGACAAGTTGCAAGGCTGAAAGTTTATGATTCTCCCATCTCTTCACAAGTTCCCTCAACATAAACTCAACATCATGCTTCTCTCTTAAAGAAGGCAGGACAGTAGAATTGATGTATTCATCAAGTTCTTCTTATCATACACCCGTTGAGCGTAATTGTGCCTCTGTGAACACATATTATATATAAGTATGTAAACATCATGATAAAAATTAGAAATATCAATGCTGCCATGCAATTAAAATATCAGAGAACCCAATTTATGATATGCACAAACAAAAAAAGGTTAAATCCAAAAGACAAATATTTATGATATGCACCTCTATCAAATGTTAAAATGGATGAATTTAATGTAGTTATCAAAAAGTCAACCATCTTGTATTACAAGACATATACATATACTCATTCAAGATAATTTTTGGCTAATAACATAAAGTGTTGGGTCACCTATTAATACGTCGAAATCTATAGTGTAGTTTTCACAACAATTACTCCATTTAGAGAAAAAACATAAATAGCTTCGTAAACAAACCAATAAGTTAGCAATAGAATTCTAGCATATAACATTAAAAATGGGTAACTCTTTCTAATGAAATTCTGCTCAAATTCGTTGTTTAGGTGAAAGTTTTATCTTTAAATTTTTTTATTCGAGACAGTGTGTCAAAATACAAAAATAATATTAATTTTGTATATGAGTGTTAATTTTGAAGACAACGACATTTTCTCAGTTCATCTATAAACGAAAAAAGATTGTCTTTCTTCATAGTGTCCTTTTTCTCCATTACTTGACCAACCAACTTCCATGCATTCGTTCTATGGATTCTCCTTTATCTTTTTTAACGACAGTATTACATTGAGCATTTTTATGGAGTTACTATTACTATTATGTTAGGGGTGTATTACTTGTGTGAAAGAAAAACTTTAGAGTATTGCTAGAACTCGCTAAGAGAGTAATAACAGGGAAATTGTAATATGACACTCTATGTTATTGTTGTAACTTTAAACTCGTATGTTTTTAATAATATTTTTAAACCAAATATTTTGTTCTTCTCCAATTATTAATATGATATTCAAATAAAAAGTTGATCGTCCCTTCACTATCAAGTCGGTGCTAAGCCAGCTTTGTCCCATCCTAAAAATGACAAGTCGTAAATACTTAGAACATTTGACTTTAAGGATCAAGATGACCTCCATTTCATAGGAATAAAACAAAAAGGTTTAAAATTGCATGGTATTGGAAATCACTCTCTCATCCATCATTGAAATTGTGAAACGCATTAAAATTGCTACTATGAGCACGAAAGGGCATATAGGTCATCTTCCTTTACATGATCTACGAGTCAGCTGCTTTTCTCTATACATATTTTAGGGTATATAATATTGTATGGAATGGTTGTATGTGTTTTATATCACCTCAAAAAATAATCAAAGCATAGTTTGTAGAACCATATACAAAAAATATCAGCACAACATCTATTAAGATACTTCTATTATAATGTTACACACATAATAGATAAGAGAGGCTGTAGGAATTTATCATAAGTTAAAGTTTATTTTTTGTTATTAGATTAATGGGGTTACCCTCGTGGTCTTCAAAGCAGGCACCGAGGCTGACCCATGTTGGGCAAACATAGAAGAAATGATTCATTGGGGCGATACAAAGCATGTGTGAGGAGTGGTGATGGTGGGTCTTTCCGAAGCAAGGGGTGTGTGTGCCCTAGGTTGGGTAGACGTAGAAGGAATGGGTCCTTGAGGTGACACAAATCCAATGAATTGAGTGGTGAAGACGGGTGGGAAAACACTAAACCTAGGCAGTGTTTGCTTTCCCTTCCTCTCTTGGCACCGGTAGAACCTTTCGCTAGTTGAGAATCAAATATTTGTCTATAGACACCAGCTTCCTTCCCCATTAAGGCAAAACATGGATTGCCAATTATTGTTGGTGAAAGAGTTGTTAGAGAGACAACAATGATAGTAGAATCCTCCGTCGATGGAGAGTCTAATATTGGACTACTTTGTATTCATTACCTAAGAAAAGGACCAAATTCAAGATGTCATTTCTTTTTCAATTTCTTAGTAATAAAAACTCACAAGCTTCATTAAATTCTAAACATAGAATTAAATTAAATTCTTCTACTGAAATCAACATTTAGCAAACCCACGAAGGAAGATATTTTCTCAATCCAACTGCAGATAACTTACAAAAGCTATAAATTTTAGTTTAAACCTTGTAACTAATGCAGAAATTTCAAAAGATCAACAGTCTAAGCAAACTATAAAATGAAAATTGCAAACAACAACTAGAATAAGACGGAAACAATCAAAACTCAAAAATTATTGTTTTTCTTATAGAAAAAACATTAAAAAAATCCACAAAAAAACTATAATAAAACAGAAAGAAAAAATAAGAAAAGTTTGTAATTTTTTTACTCAAAATAGTGGTGAAATGGAATATAACAAACAAGGACATGAAAAAAAATAGAAGATAAATATTGTTTAGTTGGTGTAACATATGAAATTATTGTTTATAACAAAAAAATATAAGAGTTTTGGAAAGTGATTTATTTACTAGGTGAGCATGTAATTACTTAATTATATATAGTTTAGTAATAAATATGTATGTATCTATTAGTTTGGCATTAATGAGTAAATATTTTTCATATTACACTCCAAAAAATGGAAGTAATGGTATGACTATAACTATTCTTCTATAAAATCATGGCATCCTAAAATCTTTTGTGGAATACCACAGACGTTTCAACATATGTACATCAAAGTTTACGTCGATGAATCTATTTGACCATGCATAATTGAGGCTCTATTTAAGTCAAAGTCTAAGTATTCTACTATACTACGGTGAAAAATATAATTTAAGGGGATGAGACTTGAAAAGACAAGTGAATATGGGAAAAAGTAAATCACCTACTTGCTTGAGCTATGTTCTTCACCTACTTGTGTAAAGGTCTTACATATTTGAACTTTTTACGTGATTAAGATTTTTTATTTTGACGCTCTACTTGCTTGAACTGCTTATATATGTAGCCTACATAAAATAAAAGGTTAAAAAAAGAAATTAGGACAAGCAGATATTTCACCTACATAAGAAAATACTAGGTCAAAGTTTAAAGTGAGCAAGAAGATGGATCTCCTACTTTCTAATGTTTGTCCCAAAATAAGTAGTTAAATGAATAGTGAGATGAGTAAAGGGTCAACGCCAAAGACCCATTCCCTTTTCCAGCATCTATACAAAACTTCAGCTAATTTATTCCAGATTTTTTCATAAGTTAAACGACACAGAAAACACATTTTTTTTAAGCAAACAAAGAGCCGCCCCTTTTTCCTTTGTTAGGGTTCATGTTCTTCAAAGTTTTTCCAAGGATTAATGGTAATTTTTACCTGTATTTTCTTATGGTTTTTACATGAAAAAACTTGTGGATAGTGTTAGAGTATACAATTCATACACGCAGCGAAAACATGAATACGTATCACAACCTTACATGATATACAGATAATATAAACTAAAACGAAAATTAGAAAGTACTTACTTGTTGAATTTTTCACAAATTTTGCTCGACGCTACAGAATCCAGAGTTGCATCCTTCTACCATTTCCTGATTAACTCTTCTAACTAAAACTTCGGTGGACAAGTAATTTTGTTTCAGAAAAGGATAAAATTTCTTTTGTAAAAACCTGTCCCTTATAGAAATAATTCCTCTGTTGAAGGGAATTGAAGTGTTGGGCGTTTTTTTAAAACATTAAAACTTCTAAAGTTTATGTCACTGAGACCACGTTTAAGGTAAAAATGCTTCTACCTTTTATGACATATGTTTAATAAGGAAAACATTTATATTAAATAGTAATATTTACTAAAACATTTTCCTATTTTACCACACGTTTCATTTAACCATACCTTTTTTTTCAAATTTGATTAATTACTCAGACATAGTAGGGATGACAGATTTATT
Source organism: Jaltomata sinuosa (assembly GCA_003996215.1). Classification (NCBI taxonomy): domain Eukaryota; kingdom Viridiplantae; phylum Streptophyta; class Magnoliopsida; order Solanales; family Solanaceae; genus Jaltomata; species Jaltomata sinuosa. Next base: position 3,731 of record QJPP01003954.1, on the reverse strand, counting down.
AGTAGAGGCTTTCAATCATGATATTAATTCCCAAATGAATGAATTATCATACCATAATAAATGACAAATTATTTTACTAAAAATATGTAATTGCACTCTTCGATTTAATTTCGAAATATACCATTACACCTTATGTAACTCTCCATGTTGGAATTACCGACACTAATCAATTAAATTAAATTATTGAAAAATTTAATTAATTGATTAATTTAATCTTTTATTTTTATACTTAACTTATTTCACATAACGAATATTAAATGCACCTGCAGGGTTTTCACGTGAAATCTTATAAGCAATTATAAAGGGGTGTCATGACCCGATTTCTCGGTCATGATGACGCCTACAACCCCCCAGTAGGCGAACCAATTCTCGTAGCCTAGAACAGTTAGTAATGGGCTACTATCTAGCAAAAAGAGAACAAGACGAATAAAATAGATAACAGGGATATAAATATATACATACGCGAAAACTAAACCAAACCCCAAGACCTGGTATCATAGTACAGAGCCAAACTATATACATGGAGTACAAATAAACCCAAAACTATATATACAGATGTCTCTGAATGGTAATAGAGTACATAAAGCAAAAGATAAACTAAAGTTAAGCTCCGATCGCCAAGAGCTCACCCTCAGCCTGAAGTAGTCTCCAACAGATCTCCAAGCACGAATCACAATGGTCTAACGGCGATGGCCCACGCTAGGATCTGCACCCAAAGATGCAGGGGGTAGGGGTGAGCACCAAATGCGAAGCATAAGGTACCCAGTAGGTATCATAGGCCGACTGGCACATATAAGATAAAAGCGCAGTAATAGACAGAATAGAAGCAAGTAGTCACAGAAATCAACGAAAGATACACAGGAACTAGCCCAGAGGGAAATCAAAAGAACCACATATGAGGCTAGCAAGCAGAATATACACACCAAAGGCACAGGTGAAAGTAATAAATAACGCACCTGGGGTCCTTGCAATAACAGTGTATATAAAATAAGTTTACGAAATGGACGGTATACCGGTAACCTCAAGTGTAAAAAGAAGAGAGAAAGAGTAATAATAGGCATGCTCAGAGACATGAATCAAACTCAACTAATCATACCAATCTCATACTTATCCATAATAGAGAACAATTCTGTAAGTAAAAAGCAAAAGTCTACCTACAGTCCCTCGGCCGCCCATACAACCGAGGAACACAAACAAGTGAAAACAAACCCCCCGGCATCCCATACTACCGGAGCGTACATTCAGCAAACAACAAACAAGGGTGGAACCTCGAACCATGAATGATATGATGCATGAAGATCTCAAGTGCCATAGTATCTCTGTATGTACCTCCTCCGGCGCCGATCCGGCCCAGCAGGTAGGTTCCATGGAAGGACTCTGCCGTATACCTCTACTCCACCGTATACCCCTCTTCCGGCACACGCAGCCCGTAGCCCCTGGCCCGGATAGCAAGGTCCATGGAGGTCCCAGACCCCATACTCAAACTCAGTATCAGAACATGTATCAAGATAGAGACCCAGTCTCGATATCAAGATAGAGACCCAGTCTCGAATATGCATGCCCAGACCCTGTCCAGGACTAAAAATAGTAGGAAAATATCTCAAAAATCCCTCCAAGGGTGCCCGGGCGTAGCCGGGTCTAAACAGTAAAAAGTCATCTCAGGTGCTCGGTCCGACCGAGGCTAAAAATCATCTCAAATAACAAGAAAATTCAACTAGCACCCCGGCCCTGCCGAGTCTAGCGATAATCATAAAACTGATGATTTTAAACATAATTTTACTTTCTTGCCCAAAAATCTCCACAAGTGAAATCATCCATTTCCAAATCATTTCCATCAAAAACGGGCCCCCCGGGCCATGCAAGGTTTAGAAAACAGTGCCAGTAGGCCCGAAGCCAAAACCACAGTAACACATGGATAAAACCTCTTTCATATGCATGGAAATGGTATGATCACACACAATAGCTGCCCCGCAGCTCACAATCAACCTATCGACCCTGCACAGGCCCACAGCTACTCAGCAAGCATAACCAGCCTAGAAGGATAATACTATGCCCCGGGACTCGCGGACATTCCCAAAATCCCACCTTCTATGTTCCAGAGTCAACAAGGCCTCACAGGACCACAAGGGTAAATAAAATACATCGGCAAATACTACAAACAACGGAGGAACAAAAGTAGGCGGTTATGAATAAAGCGGTCAAGGTCTGTGGTACCAACCTAATAAACCAACCCAAGGATGCCTATTAATACAATTTTATTTTATATATACGGAGTCTAGGGAAAATAAACCGTAACCTACCTGTCGTCCGACGACAAGCTGCTGGAACAACGATGTCCAAGCTCGAACCACTCCGAGAAAATCCAAAACTAAATCGGGATCGGATTCGGATTTGGGACGGAATAACTTGACGTAGATAATTGATTTTCTTTTCGGTGCTCAACATACGAGCAAAATACGAACAATAATGCAATCTCCACCAAATATTCCTTCATCCACTGGCTCGCATAAGCTAATGTTTGGATAGAAAAGAAAGTGAAGGTTTATAGTAAAAGCAACAGCAACATATAATTAACTTAATCTTCACTAGATGAAACACACATAGGCAGAATATTGGCCACCCATACATTAGTAACAAACAATTGAAAGGATAAAGTGACCCTTAATCTTATTAATGCCACCTATGAAGCATTAAGTTATATGCTGCCACCGTTGCTGATAATGCTTGCTGGCCACTCCCTCCACCTACACGTGGAGTGGAGGTGGCAGTACTAAAGATATTTTCGTCCCGTTATTTATATATTCGGGTATTGTATAAATTCGTGGTAAAATAAATATAATATTTTAAATATACCATAATTCATAGAAAATCATTTCCAATAAAACCTACTATATTATAATAATAAATTTCAACATAACTAATTTTACTATCTCCGTTAAAATATTACGGAGTATAAAAACCTTATAAAATAAATACATATACACTTATATCGTATCAAATATATTTTTCATGAACCTTTAAAATATTTTAAAAAGGGTAATAATAATATAATTTTTACCAAATTCAATTTTTAAATAACGTATTTTCAAATACGCACGATTTCGATACTCAAGAATTCTCTCGGGATCCTCCCTTATTTTTATAACTGTTTCGGAACTGAAATGGCATTTTAAAACGTGACGTCGAGGCTTAAATCGCGTTTAACCCGACCCGATTCGCGACCCGGTTCGTAACCCGTTTTCTGCCAGACAGTCCGCGGTAAAACAGTCATAACTTTTTACTCCGCGATCCGTTGGACCGTGAGGTTTTTGTGGCGTTGGAAACTAGACTCGTAACCTTCGATTTGTATTTTGGGGGACTTCTAACTTCTTTATATAATTGAGAGAAAAGCCCCTGATACATTTGACCCAAAGTTCAGAAAATTTTGTTAAAGGTCTTACTATATCTTTTGTCGATTTGCTTGACTTCAAAACTTAAACGTGGAAATGACCGGAAGGGTCATTACATCATCCACTACTAAAAAGGTCTTTCGTCCTCGAAAGTCAAGGTCAAGGGGGTACCTGAAGGCTAAAATAGCTACGGATACTGATCCCGCATATCTCTCTCGGTCTCCCAGATAGCCTCCTCGACTGGACGGTGCCTCCACTGAACCTTAACAACCGGGATCTCTCGAGACCTCAATCTCCTGACATCTCTGGCCAAAATAGCTGCCGGCTCCAAAGGCTAAACCC